>CM046456.1:16765293-16902793 GCA_025506515.1 Flaveria trinervia | reverse complement strand
CCTGAGCACGCTTAACTGTGGAGTTCTCCTCTCATCCACAGCCAATACGCCCAAAACGCGTTGTTAATATTAAAGGCAGAACATTTTTTAGGAACCAGAAATCTCTCCTGTCCTCGGTCGATGTGGGATATGTGTAGGGTGTCACAGTCATCAAGCCCAAACGTCACCCATTACCGGCCTTAAACTCGAATTAAAGTGTGGTTATGGTCCAAATCGTTCCCATAAACATATTAGAAAAGGTTTGGATAAAAAACGATGAGTTTCGATGGTTTTTGGGGTGGCTGGAGTTTGGCCGGAGTTTGGCCGTGGGCTTGGCTGGAAAAATGGGCAAGGGGGCGGTTTGGGATGTTTTCAATGAATTTACAACTTTGATCCCTGTAGTTTCACATCATTATTATTTCATGTGAAAACTTCATAATTAAGGTTTCTAGATTTGCAAATAAGCCCCTAAATTTAATTAAAGTTCAAGTTTTAAACACTTTCAAGTTAATAATTTTATAAATTATTATTATTATTGTTAGTATTATTATTATTATTAATAATACTACTGTTTTAGTTATTATTACTAGTACATTATTATTATTATAGTTGTTATTATTATTATTACTATTATTGTTATTACTAATATTATCATATTTAATATGATTGTACAATTTAAGATGATTACTCTCATACATTAAAATTAATAATAACCAAGAAATAAGCATAACTAAGCCATAAACTTCATTAAAGACATGAATAGTCCTCGCAAGAATTTACAAAGTTAACTTTCAATTTAACGAAAATACGAGATGTTACAGTTTCCCCAACTTAAAAGAATTTCGTCCCGAAATTAAGAATGAAACTATACGAATAAGAATGGGTATTTCTTCTTCATGTGCTCCTCACGTTCCCAAGTAAATTCGGCGCCACGTTTATTCTCCCAACGAACCTTGACAATTGGGGTGGTTGCGGTTCTAGTCTTCTTCATAATGCGATCCATGATCTCAATAGGTTTATCAACAAAATGCAATGACTCGTCAATCGGAATGTCTTCCAGAGGAACATGCAGACTTTCGTCGGCCAAGCACTTCCTCAAGTTTGAAACGTGGAACACAGGATGAACTCCACTAAGGTCGGAAGGTAACTCCAGTTGGTAAGCCACCTTTCCAACCCTTTTCAGGATTTAAAAGGTCCCACAAATCTCGGAGCCAGTTTACCCTTCTTTCCAAAGCGAACAACACCTTTCCACGGTGAAACCTTAAGAAAAACCATCTCCCCAACTTGGAATTCCAATGGCTTATGTTGCTTATTTGCATAGCTCTTTTGTCGACTTCTTGCAACTTCAAGGTTCTTGCGGATTATAGAAACTTTATCGGTCGTCTCTTGTATAAGTTCAGGACCAGTGATGAAGTTTTCACCAATGTCGGTCCAGCAAATCGATGATCGACATTTACGACCATAAATTGCTTCGAACGTGTGCCATCTTGATACTTGAGTGGTAACTATTGTTATACGAAAATTCAGCGAGTGGTAAATGCGTATCCCAATCACCATCAAAGTCAAGGACACACAGGCGTAGAAAATCCTCCAAGGTTTGAATCGTTCGCTTGGTTGACCATTAGTTTGAGGATGGTAAGCCGTGCTTAGATCCAATTGGGTACCCAAGAGTTCTTGCATAGATGACCAAAAGTGCAAAGTGAAACGAGCGTCTCGGTCGGATATGATGTGCAGAGGTACCCCATGACGACTTACAATCTCATCAACGTATATACGAGCCAACCTTGATGCCTTGTAAGTGTCACGTATGGGTATAAAATGTGCCGATTTAGTCAATCGGTCAACGATTACCCATATGCTATCATGACAACGAGAGGTTCGGGGTAACTTGGTTATGAAGTCCATGGATTGTGTTCCCACTTCCACATAGGAATCTTGGTTGCTCCAGTAATCCACTCGGACGTTGATGCTCGGCTTTAACCTTCGTACACGCAAGGCACTTAACTACGTAAGTCGCTATATCTTTCTTCATTCCAGGCCACCAATATGACCACGCAGGTCCATATACATCTTATCGGAACAAGGATGAATAGAATAACGAGTTTGATGAGCCTCATTCATGATAAAGGTACGAAGATGATCGTTCTTTGGAACCCAAATTCGATTCGCAAAGTACATCAACCTATTGGGTTTCATTTCCAGTTAGGTGATAAGGTTGTGCTCCAACTCATCCTTCTTTCTTCCCTCTTGTTGCACCATTTGTAAAGCCTCCAAGATACTAGACTCGATGTCACTCCCTATTCTCAAGTTATGCAACAGTACAGTAGTCTCGTTGACATCTAGTCAGATTCAGTATCAAACTCACCCAAAATGTCAAACCATTGTCATCGATCGCAGATTTCTTGGAACGAGATTGTCTTGTTATGACTCTTTCGGCTTAGAGCATCAGCTACAACATTTGCCTTACCAGGATGGTATTGAATGTCACAATCGTAGTCACTAATCAACTCCACCCAACGACGTTGTCTCATATTGAGATCTTTTTGATTAAATACATGTTGAAGGCCTTTGTGATCGGTGTAGACAATGCATTGAGTACCATACAGGTAATGTCTCTAAATCTTCAGGGCAAAAACGATAGCTCCAAGCTTGAGATCATGTGTTGTGTAATTCACCTCATGGACCTTCAATTGTCTTGATGCATAAGCTATGACCTTTCCACGTTGCATGAGAACACAACCAAGGCCTTGTTTTGATGCATCACAATATATAGTGAAATCATCGTTTCCATCGGGTAGGGTTAAGATAGGAGCATTGCACAATTTGTGCTTTAATGCTTCAAAAGCTTCTTCTTGCTCGGAACCCCACTCGAATGGTTTATTCTTTTGTGTCAAAGATGTGAGTGGCTTCGCGATCCTCGAGAAGTCGGAAATGAATCACCGATAATAACCAGCAAGACCAAGAAAAAAACAAACTTTGGTAGGAGTTGTAGGAACAAACCAATTCTTCATGGCTTCTACCTTTGCAGGATCAACGTGAATTCCTTGGCTATTCACTACGTGTCCTAGAAATTGAACTTCCTCGAGCCAGAATTCACACTTCGAGAACTTTGCGTATAATTGCTCCTTCTTTAACAATTCAAGAACCAGTCTCAAATGCAGTTCATGATCGGTGTTGGACTTGGAATAGATAAGTATGTCATCAATGAAGACAATCACAAACTTGTCTAGATAAGGCTTGCATACTCGGTTCATGAGATCCATGAAGATAGCAGGAGCATTGGTTAAACCAAAAGGCATAACCATGAACTCATAGTGCCCATAACGAGTACGGAATGCGGTCTTTAGGATATCATCATCATGGACTTGTAATTGATGATATCCAAAACGTAGATCAATCTTCTAGAATATAGAAGCTCCTTGAAGTTGATCAAACAAGTCATCGATACGACGAAGAGAATAACGATTCTTGATGGTAAGTTTGTTAAGTTCACGATAGTCGATGCATATACGAAACGATCCATCTTTCTTCTTCACGAAAAGAACAGGTGCACCCCAAGGCGAAGAACTAGGACGAATGAAGCCCTTCTCGGATAGTTCTTGAAGTTGACTAGAGAGTTCTTGCATTTCTGATGGTGCAAGCCGATATGGTGACTTAGCCACGGGATTGGCTCCTGGAATCAACCGATTTTAAACTCGACTTCACTCACGGGAGGTAAACCACTATGGTCATCGGGAAATACCTCAGGAAAGTCTCGTACAATCGGGACATCCTTAAGTTCTTTCCCTTTGACTTTCATGTTGACCACGTAAGCGAAGAAGGTGTAAGGCCCCGTTCCCGGGACGGTTATAGCTAGTGAATCATTGCACATAAAACATACATTTTCATTTCTCTTACCTACATATTGCAGTGAAAACATTCAAAAATGACATCTCATTTCATTATAAAAACTTTTTCAAAATAATACATCGTTAATCAGTTACAAAATACATTGTCGCATTACATCACAAAAGCATTAAATAAATGGATGCCAACCCAAAAGAGCTGAGTAGCCCTCATGCCATCCTTAGCAATCATTACCTACCAACTGGAACACATCAAAGTCACTTGCTGAGTGAGTTCTAGTTTTATAATAAAACATATTTTTCGTCCTTAAAACCGTTCTTTACATTCATGCGATCATACATCATACGTACACATAGATAATATCATTATTATCTTCATTATTCGTTCTTTCGTTCACTTTTTATATTCCTAACAATACCATGTGCTACACCCCAACGATATGGCTACTGGGCCGAAGTCTATAAATAGACGCTATACATGGTGCCGCATACTGGGTTAAGCTGTAGAGTTCTATACAAATGGTTGTCACAAAAAGACCTCGATGTGCATCCTCCTGAGGTAGCGAACCCGCCACGTGGGCTAACACCTTTTAATGGCGTGTCCCTCCATTCATTTGCTTTCAAGACTTTCTTTCTTTAAATCATTTTTTATGCATGCATTCTTCCTTCAAGTTTCCTCTTTCATTATCTTTACTTACTTCATAATACTTCGTTTCATTCATTAACTAACACATAAAGCCACAGAAAGATAACATACATCATAAAGGACAGGAAGTAAAAATAAAGAACCTAACTACACAGTCACATCACCATTGTTAGGATCAGTGATCTATCTACGTTTGATTGATTAGAGAGTATAGCAGCGGAATTCTAACAATGAATTAGCCAATTCACAAGAACGAAAAGATATTCAATGAAGAACAAAAACGGTTATAGATAGAGAGAATTCTGCAAATATATTTCATTCAATATTCGCTTTCGTGGTAAGGAATGTCACACTTACAATTAGGTCGAAACCTCTTATATAAGAGATGTGACGTCTGCTGATGTCACTTGATAGTGACATCTAACAGAATTATTCCAACTGAAACACAACTACTGAAGATGTCAAAACAGCTGACATCTTCTTACAAAAATACTAAGTGTTATCAGTTACTACAACTACTGAAAAACATAAAACTACTGACACTACAACGACTGAAGAACAAGCTCTTCAGTCGTTTTACAAAACTACTGAAAGTAAAAACATAAAACTACTGATATCACAACTACTGAAGAAGTACTCTTCAGCTGTTGTGACAAACTACTGAAACTTCAGTACTTGGTCTTCAGACTTGAACTTCAGACGTTTCATCAGCTGATGACTTCAGTAGATATCATCAGCTGATGTCTTCAGTCTTTGTCTTCAGACTTTGTACACCAGTTGTTGATCTTCAGCACTTGTAGACTCTTCAGCTGTTGTACTTCAGTACTTTGGTCTTCAGCTTCAGCACTTGTGTTCTTCAGCTGTTCAGCTTCAGCACTTGTGTTCTTCAGCTGTTCAGCTTCAGCACTTGTGTTCTTCAGCTGTTGAGCTTCAGCACTTTAGTCTTCAGCTGTTGAAGTCTTCAGTACTTGATCTTCAGCTGTTGTAGTCTTCAGCACTTGTTGAACTGCTGATGAAGCCTTCAATAGTTGTTGTGATATCATGTGGGACTTAGAGGTTTTCTGATCTTGGCTCATTGGTTCTTTTGGTCCAACAAACTCCCCCTGAACCAATGCAGCCAAAACCTCTAATTGATTTATTTTCCCACTTATTGTTAGCAGAATGGTTGGTCTTTTTCCTTCTTGATCAGTTGAGAAGATGACCCATATAAGCACTGGCCTGGGAAGAAATCTCAGAGATTTGTTTGGCAAGGTATGAATGGGAACTCTGTTTTGGGGAACTGGACACAGAGTTGTTATCCCATTCATGAGATCTACTTCCCCATTATGAGTCTGTACGACTCTCGAACATAGGCCTCAAGGAGAACACCTGTTCTTCCTTGGAGAGTTCTTCTCTACTCCTCCTCAAAGAAGAACTCTGGACCATAGTACTCAGATAAGTACTTTACAGTCCTGCCATTCTTCAACTCCACAGTAGTTACCTCCCTATAGACAAATTCATCAGGATGAGTGCCCTCAAGGAGTAACTGGAGCTCATTCTTCTTAATGTCTTCAAGCTTCTTATATAATAACCCCTTTTTGATCATCTTGTTTTCCAGTAAGGCTTGAGGGGTCATTTTTGATTGATGAGCCTTCTTGAATTCATCGATTATTTCCCATGGTGAGACTACAATGGCCAACATGATTGTAGAGTCTATTGTTTTTCTAACCTGGCCATTGTATCTATGTGGAATGGATCTTTTGTGGATTCTAGAACTCACCTTGGGGTCTGGCCATACTCTCACTCTCTCCTTCTGATACTGAAATGTGTGTCTGAGAGTGTACAGCCTCTGAGCATGCCCTTTCATGGCTTGTATAGATGATGACTGAGGAAATTCCTTGTCAACCATCTTCAGTAGTTGCTCATCGTGCTGCTTCTTCTGCTATTCTTCATCTTCTATTTTGACTCTAACCGTTTCCCTTTGAGAGTCAGGTGTGATCATGAGTTGACTCCTGGGTTCTGGTAGCCTTAGAACAGCAGAGAGTGGCAGACTATCATCTTCATCCTCTTCTTCTTCATCTTCTTCTATCCTCAGCACCCTTCTCCTCCTTCTAGGTGCATCACTGGATGATGGTGGGTTGGTTTTTGTGGTAAAGGAATTGGTTTTGAAGGTTGAGGATGTTTGGATTTGGGTTTTGAGATTGGTTTGGAGATTTGAGGGGTAGGCTGTTTTTGAGTGGGTGATTGGGAAGGTTGTTCAAGCATTTTGGTTGTGAGTTTGGCTTTTGTAAGTCTTGCCATTTCAAAACCTTTTTCCAGCCCCAGCCTCATCAAGTGCTTCAATGATAATCCCCTTATGAATTGCTCAGACAAACAGATTCTGGTGGCTATAGCCAGAATACTGTCTCTGGTCCATGAACGAATCTCCATCAATGATCTTCCTAAGTATTTGGCTATGAATCGAATCATGATCTCCAATCTCTCTTTCTCCAGCACATCATATCCAGCCCATCTGTTTTGAATTTCCTCTACTTCCAACCTCCTGATCTCACTATCTAGTGTGGCTGTATCAAAGCCTTGCTTGAAGAGTTGCTCAATGATTTTGTCCATGGATCGGCTGTGTGTATCATCTGCATCTTTTACCAGCTCTTCCAAGGATTTTTCTTCAGCATTCGTTTGATCACCAGCACTTTTCTTTCTTTTGTAAGTGATCAGTTGTTGTTCCTTTTCCTTTTCCAACTCCTGGTTTCTCTTGTGCCTTCTCATCCTCAGTTCTTTTTCTCTTTCTTTTCTTTCACTGCAGTACTCTCCCCCTTTTTGGATGCATTGGTGGCAGGGGTTTGTACCGCAGAAAGTTTCTTTTGCACAGCATCATCAATGAGTGGTTGTAGACTTGAGGAGATCCTCTCATCAATGGCTTTATAAACAATGTCATTGATGATGGGAGTGATGAGAGGTAGGGATTGTTGGAATACAGCAACCATCTGCTCTGGGGGGTTCTGTCCTGAGAGATAGTGCCAAAAGCAGAAGCTGGAGGCTCAGTGAAGTGAGAGGGTAAAGTGTTTGGGGGACCTTCAAATGAAGGTGCCATCTGTGGGTTGGTGGGGGCAGATGGACTTACATCCTGAGACTTCTTGGCAAGCAGTTCTTGTAGTTTGCTTACCTCAGCCTCCAGGATGGTGTTGTGGGCTAGAACGTCATAGAAAAAGCCCAGGTCATCATCAACAGAAGCTGAATCACCTGACCTCCTGCTTGTAGCAGGATCGGGTGTAGACCAGTTTTAGCATGTGCCCCTTTTTCTTGGAACTGGGGACTTCCAGCCTCAGGACTATGTCCTTCATCAGCTGTTGCCTCTAGTGAGGTCTTAGCTATGTTACCAGCCTCATTCTGATCATGTGCTGAGTCAGAAGAGGTGGCAGCCTCACTAGATGTTCTAATCTCCCTATCCACACTAGGAGATAGAACTTGTAAACCCCGGTGCTGTGGGTTGTCAGAAGCATGATGATCCTCTTCCTCAATATCTGTGGTTCTCCCCTTTGTTGGTGGTTGTTGGGGAGGAGGAGAGGCATGCAACTGAGTCAGCACGTTTGCAATGATTATGGTTAGACTTTGAGGGGCGGTTGCATGGGGAGATGGGGTAGAAGCAGTGTGCACCTTGGGGGATGGTGCTCTTCAATGGCAATCTCCTCAAGTGAGGAAGATCCCAGATGTGTGGGTACCCCTTGTGTGGTGGCTGCAGGCTCCTTTTGAGAGGAATCCTGAGCGGCTATGGCTGGTAGAGTCTCTGATACTGCTGGGGGGTTTAAGCCAGCAAGTATATCCTGCATTGGTTGTACAGGAGCATCTTCAGGGGACTCATCTCCCTGAATAGCTGTTTTGGGGTGTTTTGGTTTTGGTTTAGTGGGGACTTTGGTTCTGGTGGAGGAAGCTGTGGGTTCCCTGTGCTTGGGCTTTAGCATTCGGGCAGCTTCTTTGAGTGTAAGGTCTGAGTTGTGCCTGGAGTATACCTCAGCCAAAACAGCTGGTGCAGGGACTCCAAGGCCAACAAGGCCATCAGATTTTAATTCATCTAAAATAATGGCCATCAGAAACCTGGGATATAATGGCCATCGGTTTGCCACAGGTTTCTGAGCCAAGTTCTTTATTTCTAGAAACACGATTTCAGAAAAATTTAGCGGTTGGTGTTCTAGAATAGAATACAATACCTGTTGCCATTGGGATGACATTTGATCCCAAGAAGATGTCTTGGAGGCTAAGCAGACATTTACCATGTGAAAAATAACTTTCTCAGCGTCATGGAAATGTTTCTTTAGAACGGTTGTAGCCCGAAGATCACCTTCATACCCATGATTGATAAATGACATCTGTTATGCCCTTGGGTATTCAGTCACAGCGGTGGAGTCGTGTAAGTGTAATGCCTGACGAATGATGTCGGCTGTAACGACCACTGGTTTCTGGTTGACAAGGGACCGAACAGAGATCTGACCGGTAGACTCATCAGTATGAACAAAAGCATTTGACCAGAATTGACTGAGGGATTCAGGGTAGATGGTTGGATTCAAGAGAAAGGCTGTGCGATATGGGGAATCCACCATTAAGTCAATGGCATTATCATATTTGTTCCAGAAAGCCGACTTGGTAAGGTAAGCAACGCAGTTATGTCGTGGTTTCAGACTCATGGTCGCCATGTTTGAGAGAGAGAAGTTCAGAAAATAACGGCTAATGAAACATTAGAGAAGAGGACAGGTATTTATAGGGTAGGGGTGAGAAAATGACTGAAGGGTTTGGTGTTAGTCATCAGTAGTTTTAAACCGACTGTTGACATGGTATTACCCTTTCAGACGTTGAAACAGCTGAAGTCGTGGTTTTAGGCATCAGCAGTTAGAAAACTACTGAAGACCATGGTTTTGACTTCAGATGATGAAACAACTGAGGACTTGGTGTTTGTCATCAGTAGTTGTGAAACTACTGAAGACAGTGGTTTTGTCATCAGTTGTTGTAAACAGCTGAAGACTTGGTGTTAGTCATCAGTAGTTATAAAAACTACTGAAGACATGGTTTTGCTTCAGTTGTTTAGAATGAAACAGCAGTTGTAGAAACAACTGAAGAGAAAGTTCTCTTCAGTAGTTTTCGTCAATTCATAGCCTTTCAGCTGTTTCATACTGTCCTCAACACTTACTCATCAGACTTTGCATCTGCTTTTCAGGTGTTTCATAGGACGTCAGTACTTATCTGTTTGTACTGATTTCAGTAGTTGTAACTACATCAGTAGTTGTAACTACATCAGTAGTTTAGAACAGATAAAGTACTTCAGTACTTGTGAGGCATTTAGCCGTCAGTAGTTATAAAAACTACTGAAGGTGAAAGAACTCATCAGTACTTATATGTGACATGGTTACCAATGATCACCAGTAATTATACTGAAATCATCAGTAGTTGTCACTTATTCTAGCTGCAGCATACCAAGCCTTAACACAAGGTTTTGGAAAGTAGAACTATCCAAAGGCTTAGTAAAAATATCTGCAAGCTCATCAGCACTAGGCACAAACTTAGGATCAATCAGACCTTTTTCAAAACAATCCCGAATAAAGTGATGTCTGATCTCTATATGTTTGGTCCTAGAGTGCTGGACTGGATTTTTGACAATACACAGAGCTGAAGCACTATCCATTAATAATGGAGTCTTAGTCTCTGTAATGCCATAATCCAGAAGTTGGTTCTGAAGCCAGAGTACCTGAGAAGTGCAACTTGCAGCAGCAATGTACTCGGCTTCAGCAGTTGATGTAGCAACAGATGTTTGTTTCTTACTCTGCCAAGAAATCAAACAGTTGCCTAGGAATTGACAACCACCAGAAGTTGACTTTCTAGTTAACTTGCACCTGCATAGTCACTATCTGAAAAAGCAACTAATTTGCAAGAGTGTCCAGTGGAATACCATAAACCCAGAGATTGTGTACCTTGCAAATATCTAAAGATTCTCTTGATTGCAATCAAATGAGACTCTTTAGGAGCAGCCTGAAATCTAGCACAAACACATGTAGCAAACATAATATCTGGTCTAGAAGCTGTTAAATACATCAAGGACCCAATCATACATCTGTAAAGTGTTTCATCAACAGCTTTACCTTTCTGATCAGCATCCAGTTGTGTGGTGTTGCACATGGGAGTAGAACAGGGCTTACAGTTTTGTAAATCAAACTTATTCAAAATCTTTTGTATATTTTGACTGATGAATAAAGGTTCCATCAGCCTTTTGTTTAATTTGCAAGCCTAGAAAGAACTGTAATTCTCCCATTGCACTCATTTCAAACCTCTTTTTCATTAATGTTGTAAAATCATCACACAACTGGGGATCAGAGGATGCAAAAATGATATCATCAACATAAATCTGAACAAGTAGCTTATGCTAATCCACCTTCTTAATAAACAAAGTTTTATCAATGGAGCCTCTAGTGAAATTATTCTTAAGAAGAAAAGTGGAAAGTGTCTCATACCAGGCTCTAGGAGCTTGTTTCAACCCATAAAGAGCCTTATCAAGTTTATACACCCATTCAGGATGTTTATTATCCTCAAAACCTGGTGGTTGACACACATAAACTTCTTCCTTTATTTTACCATATAGAAATGCACTTTTGACATCCATTTGAAAAACTTTAAGATTTTGGAATGCAACATAGGCTAAAAACAATCTGATTGCCTCTAGTCTGGCTACAGGGGCAAAGGTTTCATCATAGTCAATACCTTCTTGTTGTGAAAAGCCTTGTTCTTAACAATAAGCCCATTTTCATCAGTTTTATTCCTAAACACCCATTTAGTGCCTATTGCACACTTACCTGGGGGAAGAGGAACCAGTTCCCACACTTGCTGTTTATTGAACTGAAGTAGCTCAAGCTGCATGGCTTCAACCCATCCATTGTCTCTCAAAGCAACATGGTAGTTCTTTGGCTCTAGCTGACTGATGAAGAGAGCATAGAAGCAGAAGTTAGACAATTGACTTCTTGTTGAAACACCAGCATTGATATCACCAATAATCTGAGACATTGGGTGATTCTTCAGTTCTTGATAAACAATGAGATCTGTGCAAGTGTTTGTAGGACCTTCAGCAGCAGCAGATGTTGATGCAGACTCTTGAAACCAAGAATTAGATGGTAACTCAAAAGATGTAGAGGAATCAGAGATCTCATCAGCATTTGTTGTGGATGGAACTGCTGAAGCTACAGGAACATCAAATTAGCAGACACAGGCAGTTGGTCACTAAACTTGAATAGGTGAGTATTGATATTATCATCATCATCATCAATACCACCAGGTGGAAGACATGCTGCAGAAGATGATTTATCCACAGGATCTGCAACAGCTGGAGGTTGATAAGGAACATATTGCAGTATGTCCAAATCAAACAACTCCACAGGGTTTTGTGGAATCTTGTCCATAGGAGATTCATTAAACTTCACATGCAAAGTCTCTTCAACTATCTTTGTTCTGCAGTTGAAGACTCTGTATGCCTTGCAAGTAGATGAATAACCAACAAAATACCCTGCATCCACCTTAGGATCAAATTTTTGGAGTTGATCCTTTGTGTTGAGAATAAAACAGGGACACCCAAATGCTTTGAAAAATGAAATTAGAGGAGCCAAGTGATGGAGAACTTCATATGGAGTCTTCATCAACCTCTGATTTACTAAGACTCTATTCTGCACATAGCAAGCTGTGTTAACAGCTTCAGCCCAAAAGGTCAGTGGCAAACCAGAGTCAGCCAGCATGGACCTTGCAGCTTCAATTAGGGTCCTGTTCTTTCTCTCCACTACTCCATTTTGTTCTGGAGTCCTTGGTATGCTAAACTGCCTTTTGATTCCCTTTGAAAGATAGAAGTCATCAAGTGTATGGTTTCTGAATTCAGTTCCATTGTCACTCCTAATACACTTGACTGGAAGGGAATACTGCTTCTCAATATACAACACAAAGTGAATAATCTTCTGAGCAACCTCATCCTTTGAATGTAGAAAGAAAGTCCATACAAATCTGGAGTAATCATCCAATTACCAGACAGTATTTCTTCTTTGCCATGCTCATCACTCTCACAGGACCAAATAGATCCATATGCAGTAATTGCAAGCAGGCAGTGGACTTAGGCTCTTCAATAGGAGGGAATGAGACTTTGTGCTGTTTTCCTTTTAAACAAGCAGTGCAGGTTTCATCACAGTGGAACTCCTTTATTGGTAAGCCTCTAACTAAACTATTGTGGATAAGCTGATTCATGTTTTTGAAATTAACATGACCCAGCCTTCTGTGCCACAGTTTAGATTCTTGAGAAGAGGCTTTGGAAAATAGGCAAGGATTGCCTCTGAGATCTATTTTCTTGGAAAGATCTAAGGCATACACTCTTCCTGTCCTGTTGGCTCTCAGGAGAGTGTGATCATCCAACACCTTATCAATCAAATGCAGAACTTTGGATGACAGAATCCTACAGTTCTGACTGGTGAAAAGAGCAACATGGCCTTTATCACACATTTGACTGACACTCAAGAGATTGTACTTGAGATTTTCCACATGATTAACATCATCAAACTTATTTCTCCATTGGAGACAAAGCCATTTCCAATGATGTAACCCCTAGCATCATTGCCAAAAGAAACAACCCCTTCTTTCCTTGAGAGTAGTCATGAAGAAGAGAGCTGTTCCCAGTCATGTGCATAGATCCCCCACTGTCTACATACCAGATGCTACTTTGGCATGTTGAAGAACCCTGCAATAATAAACAATCAGTTAGTTTTGGAGACCCAAACCTTTTTGGTTTTGGGCCTGGTCTCATCAACAGATGGTAAACTAACAGGTTTATTGGAAACAACAGCCTGAGAGGAAGAAGATGGTGAAGAAGAGGAATCCTTTGGCTTGGACCTCCTTTTCTGTGGTTTCAATATAGGAGCATCTAATTGGTTAACTCTTCCCAATAGATGTTGAACCATCATAACCAGCTGTGTCTGATTTTGTGATAAAGCTTTCAGCTCATCAGACACATTGCCAGTGGAGTTTGATAAGTTCCTATGTTGCACCTTCTTCTTCTGAGCAATCTCAGCTGTTACCTTTTAACCCCTTCCTTTTTGGATTTCTTTGTGACTTAAGGGTTACAGGATTTGATGTTGCTGATACAAATGTGGTCTCAAACTCAGTTTTCATTTTTAACCATTTTCTCTTTAATTTCCTCTTTATGTTTGAGTTTGGATCCTCTTTTGTACCAGCAATCATCTGTAAGATGATTGAACAAACCACATACTTCACATGGTTTCTTCTTCATCTTATGTTGATCATCAACTAAAGAGGATGAAACAACTGAAGACTTGCTCTTCAGTGCTTTGGAAGCATTGTTTGCTTTCTTGACTTCCTCTTTAGTAGTCTTCAAACTCTTTCTACTGACAGTTTTCTTCTTTTCAGTACTGGCAGTAGTTGGAGTTTGAACTTCAGGTGTTAAATCTGCTCTCTAGTCCTTTCAGGACTTTCAGAATTAACTCCTGAGTTGATCAACTCATTGATCATGTGAGTGTCAGCAGTGGAACCATCAACATCAGCTGATAGGTTCTGAGAGGGCTTGTGCTGACTTCTACTTCTGATTGTGCTGTATCAGAAAGTAGATCACATGATGAAATGGATTGGTTATTACTCTCACCATCAGATTCTACCTCTGCTCTGGGAGTAAAATCTGTAGGTGGAGCAGTGTGATTGTAACCAATGCCAAACTTCACATTGGAAGCAGATTGCTTACTAAGAAGCATTTCAAAACCTTTGCATGATTGTACCCATCGATCACACTCTACCTGGGTGACTGCAAGGGTTTCCTTGAGATCTTTATACTTCTCTAGAAGTATCTCTTCCCTAGCCTTATCATCAGTTATTTGGCATTTAAGTTTGTAAATCTCATCATTCTTATCATTAAGCACAGACTCAAATTCAGCTTTGCTTTTGGAAATTATTTGTTCTAGCTCAATGTTCTTGTTGATTAAAGCTACATTTGCTTCTCTAATAGATGCAAATGCTGCTATGCATGTTTCAGAACATAATTTGGCTTTTGCCTCAGAGGATACCTGTGATACCTTTGGTGTAGAGGCATTAGTGGATGAAGTATCAGCAGAATCCAAAGCCATAAGAGCTAGATTTCCAAAGGGACTTTCACCACCATGTTGACCAGCACCTGAGAACAGTTGTTCATGACCAGACAAGTCATCTGGTAAACTGCTCCAGTCAACAACTCCTGGGGTGAAGAAGCTGTGTTGTTGAGGTTGAGTTTGTTGATGAGATTGGGAAGGTTGTGGTTCAGGCAATGCTTGTGGTTGTTGTGCAATTGGAGCTTGAACAGGATTTGGTTGAGGCATATAATAGCAGGGATAAGGATATGACATTTGACCCTGGGGAACAAGTATGCAGGAGACCTAGGATGTGAATGATGACCAGAACCAGCAGGATGTTGCCCTCTGTTTTGTGGACTAGTACTAGGAAAAGTCACAAAGGGTGCAGAAGAGTTAGATCCAGTTGATCTACACTCTCTTGCAAAGTGTCCCAGCCTTTGGCATTTGTGACACCTCAACTTACTCTTGTCAAAACCAACTTTGGTTTTGCCAGAGAGTCCAGGAAATTTCCTGCCAGTTCTCTTATAGAACTTCTGAGATCTGATATTAATCAATGCCATTTGGCTCAGAATATCCATCTTTTCTAGATCATCATCAGCTATTCCTTTCAAATCATCCATGATGAAGCATAGATTGTCACTATTACTGCCAGAATGACTCTCAATACCAACAAATGCATGATCAGAACTATTTGAAGAGAAATCAATATGCTCATCATAACTGCTTTCAGATGCAACATATTCTGACTCATGACCAACCAAGGCAGTATTCCCTGGTACAAAGTCATCAGTGAGCTTTCCTGATGAGGACAGTTTCCTCTTCTGCTCTATCTCTCTTTCGAATGTAAGCAGTACCCATGAAGTTGGGTGAGAGATAGGCTATCCAGATTTGCACTAGAGCGTAGGACAATAGTGTATGTGTCCCCATCTCTCAGGCAGTGATCTGAGGAACCTGTTATTTATCTGGCTATTGGTGTATTCCTGTTTCACCATTTTCAGCTCAGAGATCAAGCAGGAAAAACGCTCAAACTGTTGAGTCAGTGTCTCACCCTTTCTATGAGAGAATGTCTCATATTGTTGGGCAAGGATTTCTCTCTGTTTTTGCTAAGACCTCATCTGTGCCACCGAATTGTTCCTTCAGGCATTCCAGAGATCATGAGCAGTTTCATGATGCATAAGCCCTGAATAGATTTCATTAGGCAGTGCCATGGCCAGAATTCCATGGGCTTTAGCATCAATCTCAAACAGTTTCCGATCTTCATCAGAGTATTGTTCCTTCTTCTTCGGAACCATTTGATTGGTTTCCGGATTGTTCACCATAGGCTTATGTGGTCCATGTACCACAGATGTCCAACAACCTGAACTGTTAACAGACAGGTGATGAAGCATTCTTCGCTGCCATATGTTATACTCGGTCCTAACCAGCATCGGGGGCTTGGTTGAGGAACCAGTATTGTGAGGATCATTAGAAGGAGTAGTCATCTCAGATTCAATCAAATTCAATTAAGCTAAAACAGATTTAGAACAAAACACAACAACCAATTGAACCAAGAGAGATCTCAGAATAAATGAACGAAAGCGTCAGAAATTCAATAATCTATAACCAGTTCTTGCGAATATGCTAATTCAATCAAACATAGATATCAATTAGCAGTTTCAATGATCAATTGTTAGATCATCAATGATTAACCAGCTCTGATACCACTTGTTAGGATCAGTGATCTACGTTTGATTGATTAGAGAGTATAGCAGCGGAATTCTAACAATGAATTAGCCAATTCACAAGAACGAAAAGATATTCAATGAAGAACAAAAACGGTTATAGATAGAGAGAATTCTGCAGATATATTTCATTCAATATTCGCTTTCGTGGTAACGGAATGTCACACTTACAATTAGGTCGACACTCTTATATAGAGATGTGACGTCTGCTGATGTCACTTGATAGTGACATCTAACAGAATTATTCCAACTGAAACACAACTACTGAAGATGTCAAAACAGCTGACATCTTCTTACAAAAATACTAAGTGTTATCAGTTACTACAACTACTGAAAAACATAAAACTACTGACACTACAACGACTGAAGAACAAGCTCTTCAGTCGTTTTACAAAACTACTGAAGTAAAAACATAAAACTACTGATATCACACTACTGAAGAAGTACTCTTCAGCTGTTGTGACAAACTACTGAAACTTCAGTACTTGGTCTTCAGACTTGAACTTCAGACGTTTCATCAGCTGATGACTTCAGTAGATCATCAGCTGATGTCTTCAGTCTTTGTCTTCAGACTTTGTACACCAGTTGTTGATCTTCAGCACTTGTAGACTCTTCAGCTGTTGTACTTCAGTACTTTGGTCTTCAGCTTCAGCACTTGTGTTCTTCAGCTGTTCAGCTTCAGCACTTGTGTTCTTCAGCTGTTCAGCTTCAGCACTTGTGTTCTTCAGCTGTTGAGCTTCAGCACTTTAGTCTTCAGCTGTTGAAGTCTTCAGTACTTGATCTTCAGCTGTTGAGTCTTCAGCACTTGTCGAACTGCTGCTGATGAAGCCTTCAGCAGTTGTTGTGATATCATGTGGGACTTAGAGGTTTTCTGATCTTGGCTCATTGGTTCTTTTGGTCCAACAAACTCCCCCTGAACCAATGCAGCCAAAACCTCTAATTGATTTATTTTCCCACTTATTGTTGGCAAAATGGTTGGTCTTTTTCCTTCTTGATCAGTAGAGAAGATGACCCATATAAGCACTGGCCTGGGAAGAAATCTCAGAGATTTGTTTGGCAAGGTATGAATGGGAACTCTGTTTTGGGGAACTGGACACAGAGTTGTTATCCATTCATGAGATCTACTTCCCCATTATGAGTCTGTACGACTCTCGAACATAGGCCTCAAGGAGAACACCTGTTCTCCTTGGAGAGTTCTTCTACTCCTCCTTCAAAGAAGAACTCTGGACCATAGTACTCAGATAAGTACTTTACAGTCCTGCCATTCTTCAACTCCACAGTAGTTACCTCCCTATAGACAAATTCATCAGGATGAGTGCCCTCAAGGAGTAACTGGAGCTCATTCTTCTTAATGTCTTCAAGCTTCTTATATAATAACCCCTTTTTGATCATCTTGTTTTCCAGTAAGGCTTGAGGGGTCATTTTTGATTGATGAGCCTTCTTGAATTCATCGATTATTTCCCATGGTGAGACTACAATGGCCAACATGATTGTAGAGTCTATTGTTTTTCTAACCTGGCCATTGTATCTATGTGGAATGGATCTTTTGTGGATTCTAGAACTCACCTTGGGGTCTGGCCATACTCTCACTCTCTCCTTCTGATACTGAAATGTGTGTCTGAGAGTGTACAGCCTCTGAGCATGCCCTTTCATGGCTTGTATAGATGATGACTGAGGAAATTCCTTGTCAACCATCTTCAGTAGTTGCTCATCGTGCTGCTTCTTCTGCTGTTCTTCATCTTCTATTTTGACTCTAACCGTTTCCCTTTGAGAGTCAGGTGTGATCATGAGTTGACTCCTGGGTTCTGGTAGCCTTAGAACAGCAGAGAGTGGCAGACTATCATCTTCATCCTCTTCTTCATCTTCTTCTATCCTCAGCACCCTTCTCCTCCTTCTAGGTGCATCACTGGATGATGGTTGGTTGGTTTTTGTGGTAAAGGAATTGGTTTTGAAGGTTGAGGATGTTTGGATTGGGTTTTGAGATTGGTTTGGAGATTTGAGGGGTAGGCTGTTTTTGAGTGGGTGATTGGAAGGTTGTTCAAGCATTTTGGTTGTGAGTTTGGCTTTTGTAAGTCTTGCCATTTCAAAACCTTTTTCCAGCCCCAGCCTCATCAAGTGCTTCAATGATAATCCCCTTATGAAATTGCTCAGACAAACAGATTCTGGTGGCTATAGCCAGAATACTGTCTCTGGTCCATGAACGAATCTCCATCAATGATCTTCCTAAGTATTTGGCATGAATCGAATCATGATCTCCAATCTCTCTTTCTCCAGCACATCATATCCAGCCCATCTGTTTTGAATTTCCTCTACTTCCAACCTCCTGATCTCACTTCTAGTGTGGCTGTATCAAAGCCTTGCTTGAAGAGTTGCTCAATGATTTTGTCCATGGATCGGCTGTGTGTATCATCTGCATCTTTTACCAGCTCTTCCAAGGATTTTTCTTCAGCATTCGTTTGATCACCAGCACTTTTCTTTCTTTTGTAAGTGATCAGTTGTTGTTCCTTTTCCTTTTCCAACTCCTGGGTTTCTCTTGTGCCTTCTCATCCTCAGTTCTTTTTCTCTTCTTTTCTTTCACTGCAGTACTCTCCCCCTTTTTGGATGCATTGGTGGCAGGGGTTTGTACCGCAGAAAGTTTCTTTTGCACAGCATCATCAATGAGTGGTTGTAGACTTGAGGAGATCCTCTCATCAATGGCTTTATAAACAATGTCATTGATGATGGGAGTGATGAGAGGTAGGGATTGTTGGAATACAGCAACCATCTGCTCTGGGGGTTTCTGTCCCGGAGAGATAGTGCCAAAAGCAGAAGCTGGAGGCTCAGTGAAGTGAGAGGGTAAAGTGTTTGGGGGACCTTCAAATGAAGGTGCCATCTGTGGGTTGGTGGGGGCAGATGGACTTACATCCTGAGACTTCTTGGCAAGCAGTTCTTGTAGTCTGCTTACCTCAGCCTCCAGGATGGTGTTGTGGGCTAGAACGTCATAGAAAAAGCCCAGGTCATCATCAGCAGAAGCTGAATCACCTGACCTCCTGCTTGTAGCAGGATCTGCATGTGTAGACCAGTTTTAGCATGTGCCCCTTTTTCTTGGAACTGGGGACTTCCAGCCTCAGGACTATGTCCTTCATCAGCTGTTGCCTCTAGTGAGGTCTTAGCTATGTTACCAGCCTCATTCTGATCATGTGCTGATCAGAAGAGGTGGCAGCCTCACTAGATGTTCTAATCTCCCTATCCACCTAGGAGATAGAACTTGTAAACCCCGGTGCTGTGGGTTCAGAAGCATGATGATCCTCTTCCTCAATCTTGGTTTCCCCCTTTGTTGGTGGTTGTTGGGGAGGAGGAGAGGCATGCAACTGAGTCAGCACGTTTGCAATAATTATGGTTGGACTTTGGGGGGCGGTTGCATGGGGAGATGGGGTAGAAGCAGTGTGCACCTGGGGGATGGTGCTCTTCAATGGCAATCTCCTCAAGTGAGGAAGATCCCAGATGTGTGGGTACCCCTTGTGTGGTGGTTGCAGGCTCCTTTTGAGAGGAATCCTGAGCGGCTATGGCTGGTAGAGTCTCTGATACTGCTGGGGGGTTTAAGCCAGCAAGTATATCCTGCGTTGGTGGTACAGGAGCATCTTCATCAGGACTCATCTCCCTGAATAGCTGTTTTGGGTTGTTTTGGTTTTGGTTTAGTGGGGACTTTGGTTCTGGTGGAGGAAGCTGTGGGTTCCCTGTGCTTGGGCTTTAGCATTCGGGCAGCTTCTTTGAGTGTAAGGTCTGAGTTGTGCCTGGAGTATACCTCAGCCAAAACAGCTGGTGCAGGGACTCCAAGGCCAACAAGGCCATCAGATTTTAATTCATCTAAAAAATGGCCATCAGAAACCTGGGATATAATGGCCATCGTTTTGCCACAGGTTTCTGAGCCAAGTTCTTTATTTCTAGAACACGATTTCAGAAAAATTTAGCGGTTGGTGTTCTAGAATAGAATACAATACCTGTTGCCATTGGGATGACATTTGATCCCAAGAAGATGTCT
Source organism: Flaveria trinervia (assembly GCA_025506515.1). Taxonomy (NCBI): domain Eukaryota; kingdom Viridiplantae; phylum Streptophyta; class Magnoliopsida; order Asterales; family Asteraceae; genus Flaveria; species Flaveria trinervia. Next base: position 16,882,481 of record CM046456.1, on the reverse strand, counting down.
TGGAGGCTAAGCAGACATTTACCATGTGAAAAATAACTTTCTCAGCGTCATGGAAATGTTTCTTTTTAAACGGTTGTAGCCCGAAGATCACCTTCATACCCATGATTGATAAATGACATATCTGTTATGCCCTTTGGGTATTCAGTCACAGCGGTGGAGTCGTGTAAGTGTAATGCCTGAGAATGATGTCGGCTGTAACGACCACTGGTTTCTGGTTGACAAGGGACCGAACGAGAGATTGACCGGTAGACTCATCAGTATGAACAAAAGCATTTGACCAGAATTGACTGAGGGATTCAGGGTAGATGTTGGATTCAAGAGAAAGTGTGCGATATGGGGAATCCACCATTAAGTCAATGGCATTATCATATTTGTTCCAGAAAGCCGACTTTGTAAGGTAAGCAACGCAGTTATGTCGTGGTTTCAGACTCATGGTCGCCATGTTTGAGAGAGAGAAGTTCAGAAAATAACGGCTAATGAAACATTAGAGAAGAGGACAGGTATTTATAGGGTAGGGGGAGAAAATGACTGAAGGGTTTGGTGTTAGTCATCAGTAGTTTAAAACCGACTGTTGACATGGTATTACCCTTTCAGACGTTGAAACAGCTGAAGTCGTGTTTTAGGCATCAGTAGTTAGAAAACTACTGAAGACCATGGTTTTGACTTCAGATGATGAAACAACTGAGGACTTGGTGTTTGTCATCAGTAGTTGTGAAACTACTGAAGACAGTGGTTTTGTCATCAGTTGTTGTAAACAGTTGAAGACTTGGTGTTAGTCATCAGTAGTTATAAAAACTACTGAAGACATGGTTTTGCTTCAGTTGTTTAGAATGAAACAGCAGTTGTAGAAACAACTGAAGAGAAAGTTCTCTTCAGTAGTTTTCGTCAATTCATAGCCTTTCAGCTGTTTCATACTGTCCTCAACACTTACTCATCAGACTTTGCATCTGCTTTTCAGGTGTTTCATAGGACGTCAGTACTTATCTGTTTGTACTGATTTCAGTAGTTGTAACTACATCAGTAGTTGTAACTACATCAGTAGTTTAGACAGATAAAGTACTTCAGTACTTGTGAGGCATTTAGCCGTCAGTAGTTATAAAAACTACTGAAGGTGAAAGAACTCATCAGTACTTATATGTGACATGGTTACCAATGATCACCAGTAATTTTACTGAAATCATCAGTAGTTGTCACTTATTCTAGCTGCAGCATACCAAGCCTTAACACAAGGTTTTGGAAAGTAGAACTATCCAAAGGCTTAGTAAAAATATCTGCAAGCTCATCAGCACTAGGCACAAACTTAGGATCAATCAGACCTTTTTCAAAACAATCCCGAATAAAGTGATGTCTGATCTCTATATGTTTGGTCCTAGAGTGCTGGACTGGATTTTTGACAATACACAGAGCTGAAGCACTATCCATTAATAATGGAGTCTTAGTCTCTGTAATGCCATAATCCAGAAGTTGGTTCTGAAGCCAGAGTACCTGAGAAGTGCAACTTGCAGCAGCAATGTACTCGGCTTCAGCAGTTGATGTAGCAACAGATGTTTGTTTCTTACTCTGCCAAGAAATCAAACAGTTGCCTAGGAATTGACAACCACCAGAAGTTGACTTTCTAGTTAACTTGCACCTGCATAGTCACTATCTGAAAAAGCAACTAATTTGCAAGAGTGTCCAGTGGAATACCATAAACCCAGAGATTGTGTACCTTGCAAATATCTAAAGATTCTTTGACTGCAATCAAATGAGACTCTTTAGGAGCAGCCTGAAATCTAGCACAAACACATGTAGCAAACATAATATCTGGTCTAGAAGCTGTTAAATACATCAAGGACCCAATCATACATCTGTAAAGTGTTTCATCAACAGCTTTACCTTTCTGATCAGCATCCAGTTGTGTGGTGTTGCACATGGGAGTAGAACAGAGCTTACAGTTTTGTAAATCAAACTTATTCAAAAGATCTTTTGTATATTTTGACTGATGAATAAAGGTTCCATCAGCCTTTTGTTTAATTTGCAAGCCTAGAAAGAACTGTAATTCTCCCATTGCACTCATTTCAAACCTCTTTTTCATTAATGTTGTAAAATCATCACACAACTGGGGATCAGAGGATGCAAAAATGATATCATCAACATAAATCTGAACAAGTAGCTTATGCTGATCCACCTTCTTAATAAACAAGTTTTATCAATGGAGCCTCTAGTGAAATTATTCTTAAGAAGAAAAGTGGAAAGTGTCTCATACCAGGCTCTAGGAGCTTGTTTCAACCCATAAAGAGCCTTATCAAGTTTATACACCCATTCAGGATGTTTATTATCCTCAAAACCTGGGGGTTGACACACATAAACTTCTTCCTTTATTTTACCATATAGAAATGCACTTTTGACATCCATTTGAAAAACTTTAAGATTGTGGAATGCAGCATAGGCTAAAAACAATCTGATTGCCTCTAGTCTGGCTACAGGGGCAAAGGTTTCATCATAGTCAATACCTTCTTCTTGTGAAAGCCCTGTTCTTAACAATAAGCCATTTTCATCAGTTTTATTCCTAAACACCCATTTAGTGCCTATTGCACACTTACCTGGGGGAAGAGGAACCAGTTCCCACACTTGCTGTTTCTTGAACTGAAGTAGCTCAAGCTGCATGGCTTCAACCCATCCATTGTCTCTCAAAGCAACATGGTAGTTCTTTGGCTCTAGCTGACTGATGAAGAGAGCATAGAAGCAGAAGTTAGACAATTGACTTCTTGTTGAAACACCAGCATTGATATCACAATAATCTGAGACATGGGTGATTCTTCAGTTCTTGATAAACAATGAGATCTGTGCAAGTGTTGTAGGACCTTCAGCAGCAGCAATGTTGATGCAGACTCTTGAAACCAAGAATTAGATGGTAACTCAAAAGATGTAGAGGAATCAGAGATCTCATCAGCATTTGTTGTGGATGGAACTGCTGAAGCTACAGGAACATCAAATTTAGCAGACACAGGCAGTTGGTCACTAAACTTGAATAGGTGAGTATTGATATTATCATCATCATCATCAATACCACCAGGTGGAAGACATGCTGCAGAAGATGATTTATCCACAGGATCTGCAACAGCTGGAGGTTGATAAGGAACATATTGCAGTATGTCCAAATCAAACAACTCCAGGGTTTTGTGGAATCTTGTCCATAGGAGATTCATTAAACTTCACATGCAAAGTCTCTTCAACTATCTTTGTTCTGCAGTTGAAGACTCTGTATGCCTTGCAATAGATGAATAACCAACAAAATACCCTGCATCCACCTTAGGATCAAATTATGGAGTTGATCCTTTGTGTTGAGAATAAAACAGGACACCCAAATGCTTTGAAAAATGAAATTAGAGGAGCCAAGTGATGGAGAACTTCATATGGAGTCTTCATCAACCTCTGATTTACTAAGACTCTATTCTGCACATAGCAAGCTGTGTTAACAGCTTCAGCCCAAAAGGTCAGTGGCAAACCAGAGTCAGCCAGCATGGACCTTGCAGCTTCAATTAGGGTCCTGTTCTTTCTCTCCACTACTCCATTTTGTTCTGGAGTCCTTGGTATGCTAAACTGCCTTTTGATTCCCTTTGAAAGATAGAAGTCATCAAGTGTATGGTTTCTGATTCAGTTCCATTGTCACTCCTAATACACTTGACTGGAAGGAATACTGCTTCTCAATATACAACACAAAGTGAATAATCTTCTGAGCAACCTCATCCTTTGAATGTAGAAAGAAAGTCCATACAAATCTGGAGTAATCATCCACAATTACCAGACAGTATTTCTTCTTTGCCATGCTCATCACTCTCACAGGACCAAATAGATCCATATGCAGTAATTGCAAGCAGGCAGTGGACTTAGGCTCTTCAATAGGAGGGAATGAGACTTTGTGCTGTTTTCCTTTTAAACAAGCAGTGCAGGTTTTATCACAGTGGAACTCCTTTATTGGTAAGCCTCTAACTAAACTATTGTGGATAAGCTGATTCATGTTTTTGAAATTAACATGACCCAGCCTTCTGTGCCACAGTTTAGATTCTTGAGAAGAGGCTTTGGAAAATAGGCAAGGATTGCCTCTGAGATCTATTTTCTTGGAAAGATCTAAGGCATACACTCTTCCTGTCCTGTTGGCTCTCAGGAGAGTGTGATCATCCAACACCTTATCAATCAAATGCAGAACTTTGGATGACAGAATCCTACAGTTCTGACTGGTGAAAAGAGCAACATGGCCTTTATCACACATTTGACTGACACTCAAGAGATTGTACTTGAGATTTTCCACATGATTAACATCATCAAACTTTATTTCTCCATTGGAGACAAAGCCATTTCCAATGATGTAACCCCTAGCATCATTGCCAAAAGAAACAAACCCCTTCTTTCCTTGAGAGTAGTCATGAAGAAGAGAGCTGTTCCCAGTCATGTGCATAGATCCCCCACTGTCTACATACCAGATGCTACTTTGGCATGTTGAAGAACCCTGCAATATAAACAATCAGTTAGTTTTGGAGACCCAAACCTTTTTGGTTTTGGGCCTGGTCTCATCAACAGATGGTAAACTAACAGGTTTATTGGAAACAACAGCCTGAGAGGAAGAAGATGGTGAAGAAGAGGAATCCTTTGGCTTGGACCTCCTTTTCTGTGGTTTCAACATAGGAGCATCTAATTGGTTAACTCTTCCCAATAGATGTTGAACCATCATAACCAGCTGTGTCTGATTTTGTGATAAAGCTTTCAGCTCATCAGACACATTGCCAGTGGAGTTTGATAAGTTCCTATGTTGCACCTTCTTCTTCTGAGCAATCTCAGCTGTTACCTGTTTAACCCCTTCCTTTTTGGATTTCTTTGTGGACTTAAGGGTTACAGGATTTGATGTTGCTGATACAAATGTGGTCTCAAACTCAGTTTTCATTTTTAACCATTTTCTCTTTTTTCCTCTTTATGTTTGAGTTTGGATCCTCTTTTGTACCAGCAATCATCTGTAAGATGATTGAACAAACCACATACTTCACATGGTTTCTTCTTCATCTTATGTTGATCATCAACTAAAGAGGATGAAACAACTGAAGACTTGCTCTTCAGTGCTTTGGAAGCATTTTTGCTTTCTTGACTTCCTCTTTAGTAGTCTTCAAACTCTTTCTACTGACAGTTTTCTTCTTTTCAGTACTGGCAGTAGTTGGAGTTTGAACTTCAGGTGTTAAATCCTGCTCTCTAGTCCTTTCAGGACTTTCAGAATTAACTCCTGAGTTGATCAACTCATTGATCATGTGAGTGTCAGCAGTGGAACCATCAACATCAGCTGATAGGTTCTGAGAGGGCTTAGTGCTGACTTCTACTTCTGATTGTGCTATATCAGAAAGTAGATCACATGATGAAATGGATTGGTTATTACTCTCACCATCAGATTCTACCTCTGCTCTGGGAGTAAAATCTGTAGGTGGAGCAGTGTGATTGTAACCAATGCCAAACTTCACATTGGAAGCAGATTGCTTACTAAGAAGCATTTCAAAACCTTTGCATGATTGTACCCATCGATCACACTCTACCTGGGTGACTGCAAGGTTTCCTTGAGATCTTTATACTTCTCTAGAAGTATCTCTTCCCTAGCCTTATCATCAGTTATTTGGCATTTAAGTTTGTAAATCTCATCATTCTTATCATTAAGCACAGACTCAATTCAGCTTTGCTTTTGGAAATTATTTGTTCTAGCTCAATGTTCTTGTTGATTAAAGCTACATTTGCTTCTCTAATAGATGCAAATGCTGCTATGCATGTTTCAGAACATAATTTGGCTTTTGCCTCAGAGGATACCTGTGATACCTTTGGTGTAGAGGCATTAGTGGATGAAGTATCAGCAGAATCCAAAGCCATAAGAGCTAGATTTCCAAAGGGACTTTCACCACCATGTTGACCAGCACCTGAGAACAGTTGTTCATGACCAGACAAGTCATCTGGTAAACTGCTCCAGTCAACAACTCCTGGGGTAAAGAAGCTGTGTTGTTGAGGTTGAGTTTGTTGATGAGATTGGGAAGGTTGTGGTTCAGGCAATGCTTGTGGTTGTTGTGCAATTGGAGCTTGAACAGGATTTGGTTGAGGCATATATAGCAGGGATAAGGATATGACATTTGACCCTGGGGAACAAAGTATGCAGGAGACCTAGGATGTGAATGATGACCAGAACCAGCAGGATGTTGCCCTCTGTTTTGTGGACTAGTACTAGGAAAAGTCACAAAGGGTGCAGAAGAGTTAGATCCAGTTGATCTACACTCTCTTGCAAAGTGTCCCAACCTTTGGCATTTGTGACACCTCAACTTACTCTTGTCAAAACCAACTTTGGTTTTGCCAGAGAGTCCAGGAAATTTCCTGCCAGTTCTCTTATAGAACTTCTGAGATCTGATATTAATCAATGCCATTTGGCTCAGAATATCCATCTCTTCTAGATCATCATCAGCTATTCCTTTCAAATCATCCATGATGAAGCATAGATTGTCACTATTACTGCCAGAATGACTCTCAATACCAACAAATGCATGATCAGAACTATTTGAAGAGAAATCAATATGCTCATCATAATGCTTTCAGATGCAGCATATTCTGACTCATGACCAACCAGGCAGTATTCCCTGGTACAAAGTCATCAGTGAGCTTTCCTTGAGGACAGTTTCCTCTTCTGCTCTATCTCTCTTTCGAATGTAAGCAGTTCCCATGAAGTTGGTGAGAGATAGGCTATCCAGATTTGCACTGGAGCGTAGGACAATAGTGTATGTGTCCCATCTCTCAGGCAGTGATCTGAGGAACCTGTTATTCATCTGGCTATTGGTGTATTCCTGTTTCACCATTTTCAGCTCAGAGATCAAGCAGAAAAACTCAAACTGTTGAGTCAGTGTCTCACCCTTTCTATGAGAGATGTCTCATATTGTTGGGCAAGGATTTCTCTGTTGTTTGCTAAGACCTCATCTGTGCCACCGAATTGTTCCTTCAGGCATTCCAGAGATCATGAGCAGTTTCATGATGCATAAGCCCTGAATAGATTTCATTAGGCAGTGCCATGGCCAGAATTCCATGGGCTTTAGCATCAATCTCAAACAGTTTCCGATCTTCATCAGAGTATTGTTCCTTCTTCTTCGTCGACCATTTGATTGGTTTCCGGATTGTTCACCATAGGCTTATGTGGTCCATGTACCACAGATGTCCAACAACCTGAACTGTTAACAGACAGGTGATGAAGCATTCTTCGCTGCCATATGTTATACTCGGTCCTAACCAGCATCGGGGGCTTGGTTGAGGAACCAGTATTGTGAGGATCATTAGAAGGAGTAGTCATCTCAGATTCAATCAAATTCAATTAAGCTAAAACAGATTTAGAACAAAACACAACAACCAATTGAACCAAGAGAGATCTCAGAATAAATGAACGAAAGCGTCAGAAATTCAATAATCTATACCAGTTCTTGCGAATATGCTAATTCAATCAAACATAGATATCAATTAGCAGTTTCAATGATCAATTGTTAGATCGATCAATGATTAACCAGCTCTGATACCACTTGTTAGGATCAGTGATCTACGTTTGATTGATTAGAGAGTATAGCAGCGGAATTCTAACAATGAATTAGCCAATTCACAAGAACGAAAAGATATTCAATGAAGACACAAACGGTTATAGATAGAGAGAATTCTGCAATATATTTCATTCAATATTCGCTTTCGTGGTAACGGAATGTCACACTTACAATTAGGTCGACACCTCTTATATAAGAGATGTGACGTCTGCTGATGTCACTTGATAGTGACATCTAACAGATTATTCCAACTGAAACACAACTACTGAAGATGTCAAAACAGCTGACATCTTCTTACAAAAATACTAAGTGTTATCAGTTACTACAACTACTGAAAAACATAAAACTACTGACACTACAACGACTGAAGAACAAGCTCTTCAGTCGTTTTACAAAACTACTGAAAGTAAAAACATAAAACTACTGATATCACAACTACTGAAGAAGTACTCTTCAGCTGTTGTGACAAACTACTGAAACTTCAGTACTTGGTCTTCAGACTTGAACTTCAGACGTTTCATCAGCTGATGACTTCAGTAGATATCATCAGCTGATGTCTTCAGTCTTTGTCTTCAGACTTTGTACACCAGTTGTTGATCTTCAGCACTTGTAGACTCTTCAGTTGTTGTACTTCAGTACTTTGGTCTTCAGCTTCAGCACTTGTGTTCTTCAGCTGTTCAGCTTCAGCACTTGTGTTCTTCAGCTGTTGAGCTTCAGCACTTGTGTCTTCAGCTGTTGAAGTCTTCAGTACTTGATCTTCAGCTGTTGTAGTTTTCAGCACTTGTTGAACTGCTGATGAAGCCTTCAGCAGTTGTTGTGATATCATGTGGGACTTAGAGGTTTTCTGATCTTGGCTCATTGGTTCTTTTGGTCCAACCACCATAAAGGGCAACATCATACATACATGCATATCATGCAATATCAACATGGCCATCATAACCTCTAAGACCCTCCAAAGTCATCTTACCTGACTTTACGGACCTCCCACGTACAATTTACATCTGCACTTTCCTTGAAGTCAGAACATAAACTACGTTTTCCTCGGGTACCTACCTATTTGGGCGTATGACACCCTTCAGTCGCATGGCCTCCATGCGACTAAACATCATGCGAATAGACCATACGGATGAACACCCATGCGAATGAACACCCAATCGTGCGAATGGACCTAATGCGAATGGACTCCATGCGGATGAGTCCTATGCGAATGGAGCTAATGCGGATGGAACTAATGTGGTGAAACACTTATGTGAATGGAACCTCAGTCGCATGACTCCCCATGGATTGACTCTCATCGCACGACTGGCAGGTGTATGGGCCTCATTCGTACGTCTCACATGCGATTAACCTTCAACCGCAGGACTGGCATGTGTATGCTCCAGTCGCACGACTGGCATGCCATTTGGTCGCATAGCCCTAGCTATGCAGAATGCAGCTCACCCCCGAACCCAATCTGCCATTTTCGGCCTCCAAGCTCATCTAAACCCATACTAAGCCCAAATCGACCATCCTAAACCTTAGGAATGCATACCACAACACCATTCAAGCACACACAAGCTCAAAAGCAAGACCCAAACGAAGCATACACACGTACACATACACAAACGGGTCAAACACACACACACACACACACACTCTCAAAAACCCGATTTCAGATGTGTTCCAGCCCTAAAATCATTCAAAAACGTGTAAAACAGGGATCCTATAACTCACACAAACGACCACAACGAGAAGAGCTTCGATTTGACCCGCTTCTCAATGATTTTGCTCACTCGAATCAACCCGAACCAAGCTTTTCTTCTCTTTTCTCCATTTCTCTCTCTCTTTGGCTGATTTGTGGGTATGGGGAGAGGGTAAGGGCTGCCCTTTCCTTAAATACTCCCGTTCACCCAACTTTCTCTCGTTGGCGAGTTTGGTCCCTCGACTTTGGACTTTATTTCTTTTTCTTCCTTCGTCGGCTTCAAAATTAATAAATAACCAGGTGTTAAAAGTCCACCCCCTTAAATAGGTTTCGTCCCTGAAACCTGTTATTCCTTGAACAAACACGGATAATGCTGTCTCATTTATTCCTCAGTCTCCCGCGTTGACTCGGATCCCTTCCTGTGCTTCCATTATACACGCACAAGAGGAACCAATTTATTTCTTAGCTTTTCTCTTTTCGATCGATGATTGCCACTGGTTGCTCCACATAATTGAGCCGTTCGTCTAATTCAATATCCTCCAGTGGAACAATTGTGTCTTCATCTGCCAAGCACTTTCTCTGGTGAGATACATGGAATGTCAAGTGATTTCCACTTAACTCATCTGGTAACTCCAGTCTATAGGCCACCTCTCCTACTCGAGCAATGATTCGAAAGGCCCATATACCTTGGGCTCAACTTTCCCCGTTTCCTGAATCGGATAATGCCTTTCCAAGGTGAGACCTTCAACCTTACCCGGTCACCCACCTGGAACTCAATTGGTTTGCGTTGTTTATCAGCATACGACTTCTGTCTATCTTTGGCTGCCTTCATGAAGTCCTTGATCTTTTCAAGCTTCTTAGTTATAGCCTCGATTACCTCGACGCTCCCTAACTCTTTCTGACCAATATCACCCTAACAGACGGGCGTTCTGCATCTCCTACCGTATAGCATCTCATAAGGTGGCATACCAATGCAGGCATGATAACTGTTGATGTATGAGCATTCAGCTAACGGTAAGTGGTCATCCTAACTTCCCCCAAAATCAATCACACATGCCCGAAGCATGTCCTCCAATGTCTAAATGGTTCTCTCCGACTGACCATCAGTCTAAGGATGATAACCCGTGCTAATATGTAACCTTGTCCCCATGCATCGTGGAATTTCTTCCAGAATTTAGATGTAAACAGGGTGTCACGATCAGACACAATGGACACCAGTACACCGTGACAAGTTACAATCTCTTTGATGAACAGATCAGCCAACCTCTTAGATGAATATGTCTCGCGGATCGGTAGGAAGTGAGCACTCTTCGTCAAACGGCCAACTATCACCCATATGGCATCGTACCCTTTTGGGTACGCGGAAACTTCGTAATGAAATCCATGGTGATGTGCTTCCACTTCCATTCCAGTATATCCAAAGGTTGGATCTTCCCATAAGGCTTTTGATGCTCGGCCTTCACCTGTAGACAAGTAAGGCATTTACTCACATACTCCACCATGTCGTGTTTCATACCCGGCCACCAATAATCCTTCTTCATGTCTTGATACATCTTTGTGGCACCAGGATGAATGGAGTATCGAGTCTTGTGAGCCTCATCCATGATCTTCACCCGTAGATCCCCAAAACGAGGAATCCACACCCGTCGAAATCAGGTTTTAACACCAAGTGTGTTTTCACCCAATTCCCCAACAAGACCTCTCATTCTTTCAGAGTTAAGATGATCTTCTTTCAATGCCTCATCTTGAAACTCTTTAACTTGCTTCATCACGTCAGAGGTTATGATCAACTGATATGCTTTCACCTGAATCGGCTCGAGCCTCTTTTTTTGGCTAAGGGCATCAGCCACCACGTTGGCTTTGCCCGGATGGTAATGGATCTCGCAATCATAGTCCTTTATAAGCTCCAACCATCGTCTCTGCCTCGTGTTCAGATCTTTCTTCTCAAAGAAGTACTTCAAGCTCTTTTGGTCAGTGAAAATGGTGCACTTCGTCCCGTAAAGATAGTGCCTCCAAATCTTTAGTGCAAAGACCATGGCTGCTAGCTCCAAGTCGTGAGTAGGATAATTGACCTCATGAACCTTCAACTATCGGGATGCGTAAGCTATAACCTTCCCTCTTTGCATTAACACACACCCCAAACCCGAGTAGGAAGCATCAGAATAGACCACCAGATCTTCACTCCTATCGGGTAATGACAGAACAAGAGCTTGAGTGAACCTCACCTTCAATTCCTCGAACGCATTCTCTTGAGCTTGACCCCATACAAACTACGCATCTTTTCGGTCAAATTGGTTAGTGGAGAAGTGATCTTGGAAAAGTCTTGGATGAATCTTTTGTAGTAGCCCGCCAAATCCAAGAAGCTACGAATCTCGGAGGGCGTCTTCGGAGAATTCCATTGCATTACTGCCTCCACCTTTGCCGGGTCCACCATAATCCCGTCAGGATTCACCACATGACCCAAGAACTGAACTTCGCGCAACCAAAATGCATACTTGGAGAACTTGGCGTACAACTTCTCCTTTCTCAACGTCTCTAAAACCTCCCGAATGTGACCAGCGTGCTCAATCTCGCTCTTTGAATAAATCAGGGTATCATCAATAAACACGATCATTGATTTATCCAACATTGGCCGACACACCCGATTCATCAGATCCATAAAAGCAGCTGGCGCATTGGTCAAACCAAAAGACATGACAAGAAACTTGTAGTGACCGTAGCGCGTGCGGAAAGCTGTTTTAGGGATGTCCTGCTCCTTCACCTTCAACTGATGGTAGCCAGATCGAAGGTCTATTCTTGAAAACCAACTAGCACCTTAAAGCTTATTGAACAAATCATCTATTCTCGGTAAGGGGTATCGGTTCTTCACTGTCAACTTGTTCAGCTCACGGTAGTCAATACACATTCTCATACTACCGTCTTTCTTCTTCACAAACAAGATCGGGGCACCCCAAGGAGAGATACTCGGTCTGATGAACCCCTTATCAAGCAGCTCTTGCAACTGCTCCATTAACTCCTTCATCTCAGTTGGAGCCAACTGATACGGTGCCTTGGCAAAAGGTTGGGCATCCGGTATCAGATCAATATGAAACTCGATCTCTCTATCAGGTGGCACTCCTGGTAAATCTTCTGGGAACATGTCTGGAAAGTCACACACAACCGTACATCAGACAGTTGTGGTGATGGCGTATCCATATCCTTTACATAAGCCAAGTAGGCGCTACATCCATGCTTCATACACTTTCTCGCCACCGCCATTGAGATTACTTTCGGGATCGTCGTGACCCGATCTCCACAAACATTTACCAAACTCCCGTTAGGCGCTGTCAAACGAATCATCTTCTTGCAACACACAATGTTCGCCTCGGAGTCCGCCAACCAATCCATCCCAAGAACCAAATCGAAACCACCTAAGGTCATCACGAATGGCCTAAGAGGAAACTTATGACCTTCTAGCTCCACATCACAGTTCTCTATCATCTCAGAAATCGTGGTAGACTTACCTATGGTAGTTTCTACATCAAAGGGCGCATCAACACGTCTACTACTAACAGGCAGCTTACCACAGAAAGCAGTAGAAATAAAACTTTTACTGGCACCAGAATCAAATAACACAGAAGCTAATGTTTGGTTCACAAGAAACGTACTGGACACGACATTAGGGTCCGTCCTAGCTTCCTCCTGTATCATAGTGAATGCCAAAAAAATGGCGCTCGCCCTTGGCCCTTCTCTCCCCGTCTTCTTCGCCCCAGAGCCCTCCACCCTCGGCTTCTTACAATCCTTACTTATGTGACCCTCTTCACCACAGTTAAAGCACCGGACCATACAACAATCCCTTGCCATGTGCCCCACCTTCACATTTAAAGCACAAGTTTGACCCAAACCTACATTCCCCACTATGCTCTCTCCCACACCTACCACACTTCTTCATACCCGCACCCGACGCGACCACACGATGGTCGTCCACCCTTGCCTTCTTGTTACACGTCGAGGCACCACCCGACCAAACCTCTACCCATCCTAGTTTCGATCACCTCCACCCTTCTTGCTACCTTCAGCCACCACCACTACAGCCCTCTCATCATATAACCTCCTTGCCAAATCCACCGCCGACCTAAACGTGCTCAGTCGGGCGGCGATCATATGCTTGCGAATGTCCGCTGGCAAACTCTGAATATACCTTTTAATCTTCCATGACAGAGGCATCACCTGATCCGGCACTAGACGTGCCATCTCGTTGAACTTTGTGGTGTACTGCTGGTGTGTCATGGTTACTACCTCCAGTTACAAGAACTCCCTTTCAACCTCGTCCATTTCCCGATAAGGACAAAACTCCTCAATCACCAACTTTTCAGCTTCGACCATCTTATCCTCCCAATTGCCCTGCTACCCTCGGCTTGGACTATATTGTCCCACCAGCACAGAGTCGAGTCCACAAAAGAGTGAGCAACAAACTTTACATTTTGGTTCTCCCGGCACTCGCTGATATTCAATACAACTTCCATTTCTCTAACCCACCGGTGAGCAGTAGCAGCAGTGCCGTTTCCATCGAAAGTAGGGGGCTTGCATCACTAAAATGCCCCGTAATTACAGCCTCGTGCCACCTCCTGCACAGGCTCTTCTTCTTCTTCATCATCAGATGGAACCGTTTTAGGCTCTGGTTGTTCCCGTCCTCCAGAGGACCTGTTCCTCTCTTATCTTTCCCTTCTCGTACTGCCTTGATCACTTCGGTCACCACAGATGGTAAGATTGTCAGCATGACCTGATGTACCTCTTCAACCACCGCCTCTTTCACGAGGCCCTCAGGTTTGCGCTCTCATCCCCATCCTCCGGATGAGGGGTCTCAGGTTCTTCAGGAACCACCTTCTAAACTCTGGGTCTTCCTCTCTTGGGTTGCGACTCAGCACCAAGCCCATCATGACTACCTCCATGAGAGGCTTTTGAAGATTTACCACCGACCATTCACACACAGACTAAAAGATTAAAACACCAACACGGTCATTCAAGGGAACAACTCAGTTTATGTCAAGTATAGTAAGTCCCTAGTTATAGTAGCTAGTTGTAATTAGCCACTTACTTTACTCTTCACATCCCGAACATTACCTATCCCGACTACATCAGTATTTAAATCCACAAACAACAAATAACACGTAACACGCGCATATAATACTGGTTATCTTAACGAAAATACCTGATGGCACGCAGCTACTCAGATTGGCATCCCTTCCCTTTCCGTCCCATTCTCAGTTTAAGTAAAGGTTTATTTTGAAAATTTATCTATTTCACTTAAACCTAGCTCTGATACCAACGTGTAAGGCCCCGTTCCCGGGATGCTTACGCTGGTGAATCATTGCACATAAAACATACATTTTCATTTCTCTTACATACATATTGCAGCGAAAACATTCAAAAATGACATCTCATTTCATTATAAAAACTTTTCCAAAATAATACATCGTTAATCAGTTACAAAATACATTGTTGCATTACAACACAAAAGCATTAAATAAATGGATGCCAACCCAAAAAAGCTAAGTAGCCACCTCGTGCCATCCTCAACAATCATTACCTGCCAACTTGAAACGCATCAAAGTCAGTATTGCTGAGCGAGTTCTAGTTTTATAATAAAACATACTTTTCTTTCTTTAAATCCGTTCTTTATATTCATGCGATCATACATCATACGTACACATAGATAATATCATTAATTATCTTCATTATTCGTTCTTTCATTCACTTTTCATATCTTCCGTACCAATACCATGTGCTACACCCCAAACTATATGGCTACTGGGCCGAAGTCTATAATAGACAGCTATACATGATGTCACAGTACGGGGGTAAGCGGTAGAGGTTCTATACAAATGGTCGATAAAAAAAAAGACCCCGATATGCATCCTCGCGAGGTAGCGAAACCGCACACCGTTGGGCTAACACCTTTTAATGGCGTGTCCCTTCCATTCATTTGCTTGCAAGACTTTCTTTACTTTTATCATTTGTTAATGCATGCATTCTTCCTTCACGTTCCTCTTTCATTATCTTTTACTTTATGTTACATAATACTTTCCTTTCATTCATTAACATAACACATAAAGCCACAGGAAAGATAAACATACATCATAATAAGGAACATAACATACACAGTCATCATCACCATACAGGGCAACATCATACATACATGCATAATCATGCAACATCATCATGCCCATCATAACCTCTAAGACCTCAAAAGTCATCTTACATGATCTTACGGGAACCTCCCACGTCACAACTTACATTTGCACTTTCCCCTGAAAGTCAGAACATAAACTACATTTTCCTCGGG
Source organism: Flaveria trinervia (assembly GCA_025506515.1). NCBI lineage: Eukaryota > Viridiplantae > Streptophyta > Magnoliopsida > Asterales > Asteraceae > Flaveria > Flaveria trinervia. The sequence continues at coordinate 16,866,904 of CM046456.1, read as the reverse complement.
TACACAACCCTATTTGGGCATATGGACACCCTTTAGTCGCATGGCCTCCATGCGACTGAACATCATGCGAATGGACCAATGCGGATGAACACCCATGCGAATGAACACCCAATCGTGCGAATGGACCTAATGCGAATGGACTCCATGCGGATGAGTCCTATGTGAATGGAGCTAATGCGGATGGAACTAATGCGGATGAACACTTATGCGAATGGAACCTCAGTTGCATGACTCCCCATGCGATTGACTCTCAGTCGCACGACTGGCAGGCGTATGGGCCTCAGTCGTACGTCTCACATGCGATTGACCTTCAATCACCGAACTAGCATGCGTATGGCTCCAGTCGCATGACTGGCATGCCATTCGGTCGCATAGCCCTAGCTGTGCAGAATGCAGCTCACCCCTGAACCCAATCTGCCATTTTCAACCTTCAAGCTCATCTAAACCCATTCTAAGCCCAAATCGACCATCCTAAACCTTAGGAATGCATACCATAACACCATTCAAGCACACACAAGCTCAAAAGCAAGACCCAAACAAATCATACACATACACATACACAAACGGGTCAAACACACACACACTCAAAAACCATATTTCAGATGTGTTCCAGCCCCAAAATCATTCAAAAACATGTAAAGGATGGGTCCTAGAACTCACACAACGACCACAATGAGAAGAGCTTCGATTTGAACCGCTTCTTAATGATTTTGCTCACTCGAATCAACCCAAGCCAAGCTTTTCTCCTCTTTTCTCCCTTTCTCTCTCTCTTTGGCTGATTTGTGGTGTTGGGAGAGGGTAAGGGCTGCCCTCTCCCTTAAATACTTCCCTTCACCCAACTTTCTCTCGTTGGCGAGTTTGGTCCCTCAATGTTGGACTTTATTTCTTTTTCTTCCTTCGTCGAATTCAAAATAAATAAATAAATAACCGGGTGTTACAGAAGGCCATATACTTCTTGCTTAAGCACTTTCGGGCTTGAGTGCAAGACATGAGTTTAAGCCCTTTCGAAGACTTTTCACCGAACACTTTCAAAGTATCTCCAGAGGGTAACGGTATACAAATGCACTTGGCATGGTGTTTGACTAACCAATCCTTACCAATGATGACGTCAAACCTTCCAAGTTTCATAGGAATAAGATCAATGAGAAAATTGTGCGTGCCAAGGCTTAAGATGCAATCACGAATAATGACATCAATAGTGATCGGTTCTCCATCAGTAACTTCAATGGTGAGAGGTCTTTCTAGTTTCGTATGTGGCTTAGCAAGTATGGGTTCAAACTTTAACGAAACAAAACTCTTATCGGCTCCAAAGTCAAATATGACATATGCAGAAGTTTTATTAATAAGGAACATACCTGTTCAATTTTAAAGGTATTTAACGATACAGGTAACGAATGAAAAGAATTAGCTCACAAAAGTTAAAGGTAAGTTAACATACCATTTACCACATCGTTGTTGGCTTGTGCTTGATTTGCATTGATGTTGAAAGCACGTCCTCGGGCTTGTGGAACATTACCCATAAGACGAGGGCATTATGGGTGGAAATGACCAGGTTCCCCACAGTTGTAGCAAACACGCTTTGTGACCATTGCGGTGTTGTTAGTGCACGGTGACAAGTTGCCACCAAATGACCATATTACCGCATAAGGTACAAATACGGCACGGTTGATTCCCCGGATGGTGGTACCTACAAGTGTTGCACAGAGGTTGGGGACCAGCATAAGCCCTAGCCACAGGCATTTGTGCCACAGGTGTAGCCACAGGTACCATTTGTCTTTGAGGTGGTTTGGGTGCAGCCACAACATAATTGCGCGTCGGTGTGAACTTGCGCTTCTTGTTGTTGTTATTGTTGTGAGATAGTTCAGCTTTAGTCTCCTTAACGGTCTCGGTAGCCGTCTTCTCTACCTTCTTTGCACCCTTCACAAACATGGTGCCCACTCGTATATGATTCTCGGTGAGTTGAGCGGTGATAGTAATGGCTTCTTCCAAGGTTGTGGGTCGGCTACCCATCACAACATCTTGAATTTGGGATGGTACATCCTTAATGAACTTCTCGATGTTGCGGGGGACAGTGTCGACCATGTGAGGCAGTAGTATACTCAACTCATGATGCCTAGTTGAGTAGGCCAAATGGTCACCACCACTTGCTTCAAGTTCCAGAATTCCTCCTACAACTTTTGTAATTCACTTCTCGGGCAAAACTTCATGATGGTGATGTTCTTGAACACTTCCCAGGTAAGTGCTAACACAGCTTCAGCACCATGATTTCTCTTCTCGCTATTCCACCAGGTAAGTGCCCTTTGTTGGAGCATACTAGTGGCATAACGAACTTTGAGTGCCTTGGATCTTCACAGTTGACAAAGGTATTTTCCATGCTCTCAAACCACTCAAGAAGACCAGTGCCCTAGAGGTGGCCAAAAAAACCGGTTTGGGAACCGGTTCGGCCAAAAAAACCAGAACCGGTTTGAGGCCCAAACCGGTTTCAAACCGGTTTCAAACCGGGCCCGAACCGCCGTTCTTGACGGTTTATCACTTGACGTTCCAAACCGGTCCCAAACCGGTTCCAAACGGTCCCAAACCGGTTCCCAAACCGGTCACCCAAACCGGTTCCCAAACCGGTCACCCAAACCGGTTCCCAAACCGGTCACCCAAACCGTTTCCCAAACCGGTCACCCAAACCGGTTCCCAAACCGGTCACCCAAACCGGTTCCCAAACCGGTCACCCAAACCGGTTTCAAACCGGTTTCAAACCGGTTACCGTTACCCAACGGCTATATAGCCGTTTTTTTGCAATTTTTGACCGTTTTTTTGATGTTTTTTTACCATTATACCCCACTAGGTTACTATATATATGTATTTGATGTTTTGGTTGAATCACAACAACTTATAACACTCTCTACTCTCAAAAATCTCAAAAACGCTCTCAAAAACGCTCTCCACAAATACTTTCGTTTAAAACGCTCTCAAAAACGCTCTCACAAAAATCTCTAAAATGGCTTCAACAAGTGCTCAATCATCCGTGGTTGTGAAGCGTCTTCAAGCAACGTGGTGATAGCAATCCTTCCTACGAATAGGAACCCCGAAGTATGGTGCAATTACGATTTATGTCAAATGGCTAGCGGTCCAAACAAGGCTCGTTGCAAGTTTTGTCATAAGTTTTTCAAAAAAGATGCAAACACAACGTTGAAAAACCATATTGCAAATAAATATTGTAGAGCGTTAAAAGGTGAACCTTCTCAAGGTCAAGCTTCGATGACAAACGAAGGAAATATTTGGGCTTATAACGTTGATGCGGTCGGGAGCAAATGGCGCAATTTGTAATTCAAGAAAGCTTGCCATTCAAACATTTCGACAACGAACGTTTGACTCGACTCATTCAACGAACTCTCCAACCTCGTTACACCAATGTAAGTCGTGCTACTCTTCGAAGAGATTGTTTAAAAATGTGGAAAAAAGCTAAAAATGAATTAATATCTTATTTTGAAAATTTACAAACTGGTGTTAACTTAACTAGTGATGTTTGGTCGACACCTCACGGTTCACCGGACTCGTACATTTGTGTCACCGCCCATTGGGTTGAACCCGATTCGTGGCAAATGATGAAACGTACGATTGCGTTTGAATTGTTTGATTATCCTCACACCGGCCAAACATTTTTATCTTATTGATAAAGTTATTCAAACGTATAAATTAGAAAACAAAATATTTTCTATATCTTTTGATAATGCTTCAAACAACACTCTTGCGATAGATCATTTGAAATTAAAATATAAACCAATATGTGAGGGTGTGTTTTTTCATAGTCGATGTGTTGCGCACATCATAAACTTAGCCGTGCAAGACGGTTTAAAAACGATTGAAACAATTAAAGATTGTTTTAAAAGAATGTTACGTGATATTTTTAGTAACAACCAAAGATATACTAAATATCGCAAGTTTTGTAAAGACGCAAATACTAAATGTTTAGGTCCGAATGGGACGTACCAACACGATGGATTCCACATGAACATGTTTGAAAAGGCTATTGAACAAAAAGAAAGTTTAATAGCCTTCATAATATTTGTAAGTCGGGGAAAGGCAAATCTTACCATCCATCGGTTGGGCCATGCGAAGAAGTAACAAATGCTTCAAGTTTTTAAAAATGCAACTACATGTCTTTCTGGAGTTTATTACCCAACGAGTCCGTTGGTACTACACAAATTATTTTTAATGACTTCAAAATTAAATGAATTGTCGTGTAGGGGTAGACCTTATTCCGATATGATACCCCAATGAAAGAAAAACTTTAAAAACTTTTGAAGAAATACCACCCGTTATTACATGTGCCGCTGCTTTAAACCCTTGTTTAAATTTGTCGGGAGTTGAAACTTTACTTGATAAAAATTACTTTTAATTTGGATTTAGAAGTTGGTAAACCAATGTATAGTAAAACTTTAAAAGCGACTTTCAACAAACAATTACAACAAATGTATGATGTTTTATTTATTAAAATACGGGAAAACACAAATCCATGATGCTTTAAGGCATGCGGCAAATGCAAATGTTCGATGATCCAATGTTGATTTATATAATACTTTAAGGGATGAATGTAATAAACGTCAACGTGGTAACACTCCGAGTAGTGAACTCGGGAGGTATGGTCTTACAAACTTTTATCGACCATGACTCCACATGAATTTAAAAATTTTGACTTGTTGGCTTGGTGGAAAGGTAAGGAAGATCAATTTCCCATCCTATCCACCATGGCCCGAGATTTACTAACCGTCCAAGCTTCTACGGTAGCTTTGGAATCTGCTTTTTCTGTTAGTGGCAGGATTATATCAATAAGACGAACTCGACTCACTCCACAAGCAGTTGAAATGTCAATTTGCTTGAAAGATTATTTGGATGCCGCGGAAAGAGTAAAGAGACAAACGATCGCTTGAAGGAGAACTGGAATACGAAGCAGAATTATACGAGGAGGTAGGTAGAGAGCGGATTGACACCAGGAATGACTGATGATGAAGCGGCATATGATGACTACCTTCGTAACAGTTCCGGTTCTGGTGGCGAGGAATAAACGTACAAGTATAATACGAACGAAGAAACGACTATGTTAAATGTTTAGTTTAAATGTTTAAATTATTTAAAGTTACGAATTGTTAAAATGTTTAAATGTTATAAATGATATAAATGGTTTATAAATGTTATAATTGTTAAAATGCTTAAATTGTTTATAAATGTTAATAAAAGTATATATATATATATGTTTATAAATGTTATAAATTGTTTAATTGTTTAAATCGTTTAAATGTTTAAATTGTTTAAATCGTTTAAATGTTTAAATTGTTTAAATGTTATAAATGTTTTATAATGTTATAAATTGTTTAAATTATATAAATTCTTTTAAATTATATAAATTTATAAAAATGTTATAATATTTATGTTTTAATTAAAAGTTTAAAATTTCGTTTGAATATAACAAAAAAAAAACCGGTTTGGGCCGAACCGGTGTGGCCCGAACCGGTTCCAACCGACCCAAACCGGTTTGATAGGTTTGGGTTTTTACGGTTTTGAAACCGGTTTGAACCCGAACGGTTTGGGGCCAAACCGGTTTTGACCGAGTTTGACCAAACCGGTTCGGTTTGGGACCCGAACCGGTTTGGGCCCCAAACCGGTTTGTACACCTCTAACTGGCCCTTCCCTGCCACTATAACTAGTAGGCTTGCAAGAGCTAAAATGATTGAAAGTGAAAGTTTGGTTGTTACGCCATTGGTTAGCACTATTCTCTCATTGACCATTCCCATTGTTACTAGAGTTGGTCATCAAAGTGCTATTGAGTTCAACAACCATGGTTGGGATGATGGCAGCAATTTGCCGGGCAATCATGGCGGCTAGCTTACGATCGAAACTCCCACGCCTTCCATGATGACGAGACATGCTGGAATATACAAAATGAGTTAGACACGGGAGAGAAAGAATAACAAGGATTATAATTTTAACAAGAATAAGTCAAAAGTTGTAAGGTACATGGAATGGTTCCATTTGGTAACGCATTACCATTTAGAAACGTTGACACATCAAGGTAAATTGATCCATTTGCCTTAGGAATTTGTGTATGTTGACCATAGTTCATCACTCATCCCAGAAATCCCCAGGTAAGCATAACTAGTATCGTAGGATTTATGCAAAATGCTTGCCTTAGCCCGAAGGCCTTTTGCCAGGAAAACCAGGATACAGGTTTCTATGAGTCACATAAATTCCTTAGGTTCATGAAATCAAAACCTTGATGAGATTTTTATAGATTTGACATAGAATCTAAGGAATTAAACGTACGATAATAAGTGTCGGTTCCACATGTCAACGAGAATAAGTTTAGGAAAGTTTCATTCGTCAGGGAGAATTAAAGAAATAAAGAATAAGTCTAGGGGAGAAGAGCAACAAAGTTTAAGCATTTACAAGGCAATCCTATGCTAAGGCATCAAGTTGTACATAAGAATGACATAGCATTATGTAGCATGCGAACAATATATTTTTACAAGAATATAAATATTATTCTATGAGGTTCATGCATAAACTATAGTCTAGGTCACCATTTCTAATAACCTAAATCCCTATAGTTATGGGCTCTCATACCAATCTGTCACACCCCAACCTTGACGGCGGAATCATTGAGATGTGAGGGTTAAGATTGTTCACAGCCACATAACGCTATATTTAAATATAAATATTAAAATTATAAGTTTCAAAAGAAAGTATGTTCGGGACCGTGTACAGACGGTGTACTAACTGATTTATGTGTATACCAACTCAAATAGTGTGGAATCCTATTTGATTGGCGATCCAATCAGTGAGAAAGCACGTAGAATCGATCTTAGAATGAATCTAAACGTTAAGAACGATTGCAATACGATTTTGTGCGATCTATGAACTTGGAACAGGTTGTTCTAGGGTCTCTAGACGGCTAGGGTACGATTTAGTGCGTAGGTATTCGAATTGTTATGTTTTTCCATGAATTAAGTGGTATTATAGTTAGGGTTTCTCATTCATGTGACTGAACCATTTGAATGGTTCAGTCGTGCGATTGAAGCATGCGGTTGATCCATCCGCACGACTGAGGATTCAGTCGTGCGACTGAGTCAATCTCATGTCACAATTGTGCGACTGATCCAGTCTTCTAGTTCAATCGTGCGACTGGTTCATTAGCATGAAGTTGTTCATGCGTATGGTCCATTAGCATGGTCCATTCGCATGAGAACTTCACACGATTAAGTTTAAGCACGTTTCTAAATCATTATTGACTAAGGACTATGTAAACAATCACAAACCTATATAGTTAGTTCAATCAGCGTTAACACACACTAATCAATGAAATATTAAACATTATAAGCATAAACCACACATTGTATTTCATTTAAACCCATTCTATTACATATATGTAAGACATGAAAGACATTTTACATTAAGCTCATAAAGTAGGTACATATGTATCTACAAAGTACAAACAAAAAAAATCTCAAACATGAAACAATTCCAAGCATAACATAACAAAACATAATCCTTTTATTCCATTAACTAGGTCCAAATCCTAGGTTATTGCAAGCTTCATTGGATCACTTTAAACTTGGGCATTACCTGAAACATGATAAAAATAAAAGGTCAACTAAAAAGTTTGTGAGTTTCCAAAGTTTTCATACATAATACAACAAGGTTACAAGTAGCAATTCATGTCATAGGTTATAAGTTAGCAAGGTTATAGAACACATATCGTTACAACCAAACCTCGACATGATTACAAGTATATATGATTGGCTAAGTGTATTTGGTTCCCATGATGAACAAGCATACGTCATCAGGAGCCGGCAATACATCGGCTTTAGCACCAAATAGGCTTGTCAGACCCAAAGATCTAAGACGTTGCCAGGCTAGCAATAGTTAATGATTGCAAACAAAATATGTATCTCATATAATCACTTACAACACACAAATAACCATGACAAAATATAAAAATGAATTGCAAGTGCTTTATAAGTTCAAAAGTTTACAAGTGTATGTTGTATATGTATCATGTTTACCCCAAAATGGTGTGAAATATATAAAAAGGGGCAAGGAAACTCACTTGGCAACTAAGTATATAAATGATGATTATTAAGTAATAATAAACGTCGTTCCAACGTAAACCTTCACGAGGTAACTAAATATATATGCACACGTATGATTACAAGGTTTAAGTTTAATGATAAGTTTAATGATTTAACGAGAACTAGGGTTCCAAGCTGAAATTTGGGTTAAAACAAATAATATTTAATAACAAAAACGCTTTATCTCTATTTTTAATGAAAATTATCTATACTAACTAAGTAGTTTGTCATAACGAAAAGAATTTATATTATTTGACCAAGCTTAAATATAGAGTGTAAATTCCTTTATATTTTAAAAAAAATTATAGTTTTTAAATAATAACATTTGATCAAATAATAATTAATGAGTTACAACATTACTTAGAATCTATGTATACACCTTTTTATTTTTATAAAGATAATCTAGATTTGAACCTTGTTTCATTGAAATATCAAATTATCTAGGGGAAATAAATTTACAGAAACTACTTGTGTGACTTTAAAAATAATAAAGTTTACAAAAAATTATTTTTAACTATTTTTAGTGATTTTCTATAATTTTTAGAGGCTGAAAAAAAGATCTTGAAAAAAATATGGAGGTCGCCGGGTTCGGACCCGGGACCTCTTGTGTGAGATGTGGACATGGAACTAGTAAACCAAGGGCCTCGGCCGTGTTACAACTTAGTTTTTAAAACTTAAAAACACAAACTCAAGTAAATCCCCAAACCAATGAACCCTAGATCGTTTGAATCCAAAATTGCGCATCAATTTGGTGTTATTACTCGAATTAACCATAGGGCTTTTGTTTCCCATGTAATTTCGAGTGTATATAGTGTTTAACTTACCAGATTCGATCGGTATTCGATGTTCACGTATAAACCTAAGTCGCGACTGAGGAAGAATTGATTCACGTCGCAACCGTTGATGATAACTCAATTAACTTTGTGGGTAGCTTCGTGTGATGTCCTCGATGCAAAGCCCCTTGTCAATTTCAGTTTAAATCACACAGAAGGTGGTTCTCGCTTAGCTTGCAGGTTCGCGGCGAAAGAGGTAGTCGAGCAAGGTGAACCTGGATGGGATGTCAGTGTGTAATGAGATGATATAGCTTAGAACTAGTTACTCGCTCGATTATGGTTCATTTAATTTGGTTATTATTCGGTGTAATGGTCGAACGTTTACGTTTGTGATCGACGGTTATCAAGCCCAAACGTCACCCATTACCGGACTTAAACTCGAATTAAAGTGTGGCTATGGTCCGAATCGTTCCTACGAAGAGATTAGAAACGTTTTGGATAAAAAAACAATGAATTTCGATGGTTTTCGGGGTGGCCGGAGTTTGGCTGTGGGTTGGCCGGAAAAAAAGGGCAAGGGGGCGGTTTGGGATGTTTTCAACGAATTTACAACTTGGGCCCTGTAGTTTCACATCATATTATTTCATGTGAAAACTTCATAATTAAGGTTTCTAGATTTGCAAATAAGCCCCTAAATTTAATTAAAGTTCAAGTTAAAATTATTATAATAAATTATTATTATTATTGTTGTATTATTATTATTATTATTATTATATTATTATTATTATTATTAATACTATTGTTTTAGTTATTATTACTAGTACATTATTATTATTATAGTTGTTATTATTACTATTATTATTATTACTAATATTATCATATATATTATGATTGTACAATTTAAGAAGATACTCTGATACATTAAGATTAATAATAACCAAGAATAAGCATATAACTAAGCCGTAAACTTCATAAAAGACATGAATAGTCCTCGAAAGAATTTAACAAAGTTAACTTTCAATTTAACGAAAATACGAGATGTACATACCAGTGTACTGTCATTTTCCTTAATGTTGCTTAGACTTCTTAGACTTGTAATTTGAACATAGCATTTTGAACAATAAATCCTTTTGATGTCCCAAACAATTTTTTCACTTGTGTACTATCATTTTCCATAAATTTTGAATCAAAATCACAGATATGATTTCTTTGCTTTCAGCTTATCTGCTGCCATTCCCCCTCGTTTTTTAAGTAATTAAATACTAAAACTAAATATTCTCCCCTAAAATTCTAAAACTGAAAATCTTTTTGTGTTTTTTGGATTCTTAAAGACAGGAAAATAAAAAAAATAAATAATAACAAATAAATAATAAAAACTTGTCAGACTAAGAACTCTATTATTCTTGAATCACATCACTTTTCTTTTTCACGCCATTAACCTCTAAAAGATATAAAAACCGAGGTTTGTCAAATGCTTTTGTGTAGAGGTCGGCGCGTTGAAAATCCGTATTAATTTTAACAATATCGATTATTTCTTTTCAAAATAGTCACGTATAAAGTGATATTTAATACCGATGTGTTTAGTTTTTGGGTGTTGGACCGGATTTTTAGTGACAGCAGTTGCAGCAGAATTATCAACAAAGATAGGGGTGTTAGAAAATTGTAAACTGTAGTCTCGCATTTGCTGTTGAATCCAAATGATTTAGGAGTAGCAGCTTGCAGCAACAACATATTCAGCTTCACTTATTGACAGAGCAACAGATGTTTGTTTTTTACACTGCCAGGTGACTAACCGTCTTCCAAAGAACTGAAATCCCACTGATGTTGACTTGTAATTCATCTTGCAACCACCATAATCTGAGTCACTATATGTTGTAAGCTCAAAGTCATCATCATGAGGATACCACAATCCGATTGTTGGAGTACCCTTTGGATAATGAAAGATCCTTTTAACCCCAATTAGATGATTTACTTTCCGTTTAGCCTGATATCTAGAACAAAGATATGTGGCATACATAATATCAGGATGAGAGGCTGTGAGGTACATTAGAGATCCGATCATTCTTCTGTACATAGTGGCATTTACCAGGTCACCATTTTCGTCTGGTACCACATCGTAGTTTGTGGCAAGTGGAGTTCTAGCAGTAGTTGCATTCTCCGTGTCGAACCGACTGAGGATATCCCCTACATATTTGGATTGATGCAGGAAAATTATGTTTGGTGTCTGATCCACCTGTAACCCAAGAAAGAACTTTATCTCTCCCATGGCACTCATCTCAAACTTAGATTTCATCACCGATTCAAATTTTTTACACAATTCTTCATTTTTGGAACCAAAGATTATGTCATCCACATATATCTGTACGAGTAGTAAGTCACCATATTTTTCTTTGATGAACAACGTGCAGTCAATAAACCCTCTGCAAAATCCATGTTTCACCAGATGAGTAGAGAGTTTCTCGTACCAGGCTCGTGGAGCTTGATGAAGCCTGTAAAGAGCCTTGTCCAGTTTGTAAACTCTATCCCGATGATAAGTATTCCGGGTTGACTGACGTACACTGTTTCATGGATTTCACCTTGAAGGAATGCACTTTTCACATCCAATTGATAAACTTTGATCTTCATGTAGGATGCATAGGCTACGAATATACGTTGTCACACCCCAACCTTGATGGCGGAAACGTTGAGGTGTGAGAGTTAAGATCGTTCACAGCCACATAACGCTATTATTAAATCCAAATATATTAATCATAAGTTCCAAAACATTACAAACAAAAGTCTCAAATAAAGAAATTAACAACCATAATAAGAAATATATCAAGCTCATTCATTTATTTAACTAGGTCCATTCCTAGGTGTGAACAAGCTTCAAAGGTGACAATCAAACTTGAGCATTTTCTGAAACATGTTAAAAATAAAAGGTCAACATAATGTTGGTGAGATTTTCATAGTTTTCAATACATAAGTATATAAAAGATGACAATTCATGTTGTAAGTTAGAGAACAAAGTAACTAGGGATGTAAGACAGAATGCACAATCAAACCTTAACAGATTTTTACAAGTCTCAAACGTTTACAAGTATATACGATTAGCTAAGTGTACTTGGATTAACCAAGCAGGCTTGTCAGGCCCATAGATCTATGATGTCGCCAGGCTAGCAATAGTTAATGATTGTACATATAATCGACATTACATGGTAGCTACAAAGATCAACTAACCATAATATACAAGTGAATTGCCATGAGTTTACAAGAATCAAACGTTTTACAAGTGCAATGGTTATAATATAACATGTTTCACCCCAAAGTGTAAAAATATGAAAAAGGGATATAGAAATACTCACATGATCAATAAGTATATATTTGAAGATTAAATAGAATAATAAATAACGTAGTCCTTCACAATGCACCTAAAATGTATATAAATATATTAACAAGGTTTAAGTTTAATAATAAAATTAACGCTTTAACGCGAACTAGGGTTTCGGTAGGAATTTGGGGGTTATATAAATAAAATAAATGAACTATTATTTATATTTTGTTCCATAAAAGAAGGTACCATTTATAAAAATTTTAAGGGAATTAAATTCTTTGTTAATAACTTACATATTATAACATATATTTGAAAACTATAATTAGCTTGATAAATCTTTAATCGAAGAAAACATAAGATTCAATAGTAATTTAATAACTTAAATTATTATATAAATCCATTTTTATAACAATCCTTAATTTTAATTTTTACAATAAAATATTAAAATATTTTATAAGAATAAATTTACAGAAAATATTTTGTTGATTTTAAAAGATTAGAAGTTTGTAAAAATCATTTTTATATTTAATGAAGATTTTCTAAAATAGGATTAAGGCTAAAAAGCCTTTTAAAAATAATAAGAGGGTGCCCGGGTTCGAACCCGGGACCTCTAAGTTTGAGATGATGTGACTTAACCGGTGAACTAAGGCTCTCAGTCGCGGTATAACCCGGTTCCAAATAAATATAAGCCAAGTTAACAAGATGCCCCCAATTCAAGAACCCTAGAATTGTTCTTAGATCAAATTGAAGTTTAATTTGATTCGGTTAACAACAATAATCATGGGCTTTTATTCCCCATGATTAAACGAATACTAAGCCTAATATAATTACCCGATTGATGAAGAATTCAAGATTAACCCTATGAAGAACAATTCACAGCTATGTCATGAATGAGTCGGATAGAAAACGAGATTGATACAAAAATCCGTTTTATAGAAAGCTTCCAGTAGTCTCAATGATGAAAAGCCCTATGTCAATTTTGGTTTTTGATGCCCGGATGATGATATTCGAATAGGTTGCAGGCCGCGATGAAGGATGGGTGTCGATTGTGTTGGAATTTTTTTTTCAGGTAAAATTGGAGATTGTAATAGATTAGAGGTAGATAGATGTTCAATCTGGTGGAATTAATTGCATTATTATTGGTGTTTAAGGCTCGAACGGTTAGGTGATTAAGGTTTTTTCGGTTATTCAATCGAATGGTGTTGTAACTGATGATTAAACACAATTGAAGTGTGCGTTTAAGCTCGAAACACGTTCACGAAACGATTCGGAGCTTGGCCAGAATTTGGCCGGGAATACGAGGAAAGGGAGGGTTGGTTTAGGTTTGTTTTTGAAATTTACCCAAATGGTCCCTGTTGTTTGGTTTTTTATTATTTTATGCTTAAAACTCTCTTTTAAGGTTTATAAATTGGCAAAACTAACCCCTGAACTTAATTAACTTAAACCTTTTCAAAGATTAGAAATTTTATAAATTAAAATTATTATTAGTATTATTACTATTATTTTTATTATTATTTCTATTGTTATTATTATTATTATTATTAATTTTGTTAATATTGTTATTATTATTATTAGTATGATTATTATACATTAAGTTTAATTCAATGAAACTATGAATTTAAAAATTAAATCCAAACGTACATAAGCAATCCATGAGTTTCATAAATGACAGAAAAGGCCCTTACAAGAATTTAACGATGTTAACCTATAGTTAAACAAGAAAAATTCAAGATGTTACATACGTAGTGCTTCCATCCTTGCCACAGGTGCAAGCACTTCATTGTAGTCAATGCCCTCTACTTGTCTAAACCCTTGAACGACAAGCCGAACCTTGTTTTTGATTATGACCCATTGGTCATCTTTCTTGTGCTTAACACCTTTACACCTTTGGGTCTATCCACAAGTGTCCATACTCCTAACTTCTTAAAATGAAGGAGTTCTTCTTGCATAGCACTAACCCATGCCTCATCATTTAAGGCTTCACTTCCATATTTTGGCTCCAATTGAGATACAAAACATCGATAAGCACCATCGTGAAGATATCGTTTTTCCATGACAACGGCATAATCAGCTCAGTATAGCTGATTTCATGTCTGAACTCCCGATAGAATATCCCCGATGACATTGTCCAGGGGATGATGCACATTAACTCGAGTTCCGAGAGTGGTGGGAACAGCTGCCTCATTATCCAGATTTGGAATCCCTGGTTCAGTTTCTGTGGCTATTGGAGTATGAGGTTCAAAAGTGTTGGTGGCATCAAGATCAGATGCTTGTGTACTTTCATTAGTGGGAACTTGTTCCTCCTGATCCATATTTGCAGTCTCAACTACTTCATCATCAAAGGAAGAGTCACTTACCTCAAGCTCTCCCCCTGAAGGGCTAGAAGTATCATCTAATGGAACCGATGATGTCGAGTCTGGTGGAGGAGTGTTTAGAACATCGTACATCATTGTAGAAGATAACTCATCTGGTGGAAGAGTGTTCAGGATGAGAAGGAGGGAGATTGAAGGACTTAAAAAATCCATCATAATCAAAGAAGAAGGAAGGTCCTTTTCCAGCAGGGGGTGTTGTATCTTTGTACATCAACATTACACCACACTTCTACCTGACCTGTTGAGTTGTTATAAACTCTCTTATCTGGTGTACTATATCCGAGAAAGATACCTTCTTCTGCCTTCTCACAAAACTTCCCAGTCTGAGTCTTCTTTAATAGCATGCACAGTGCGCCAAACGGTTCTAGATACTCCAAGTTGGGTTTACGTTGCTGGAGCAGTTCATAACATGTTTTCCCATGTCATTTGACCACTAAGACTCGATTGAGAGTGTAGCATACATTAGCCACTGCCTCATTCCTAAATTGAATAGGCAGTTTAGAGTCGGCTAGCATTGTCCTAGTTGTCTCTATCAAGCTCCGATTCTTTCTTTCAACAACCCCATTCATCTGTGGAGTGTAGGCCGAAGTAAATTGATGTACAATTCCTTTGTCTCTACAGTATGCCTCCGTCCACTGATTCTTGAACTCTGCTCCGTTGTCTGATCGCATCTTTCGTAATTTCAACTTGTAGAGTGATTCCAATGTAGTTACTAGATGCTTGAATGAATCAAATGTCTCTGACTTGGCTTTTAGAAACATCACCCAAGCGAATCATGAGTAATCATCAGTTACCTCAAAGCAGTATAGATCTCCAGAAATGCTCTTTGTGCTAACAGGGCCAAACAGATCCATATGTAGAAGCTCGAGAGGAATATTAATAGAGTTAACTTTCTTTGCTTTGTGAGACTTCTTGGTCTGTTTCCCTTTCTTACATGCTACGTAGAAATATGGGGCATAGGAGAATGGGACACATTAATCCAAGGAAGATAAATCATTTGGTTCAGAATGATCTGGTGAATGGAGTTACAGTTAAGAACCCTAAAATTGTTCTTAGATCAAATTAAAGTTTAATTTGATTCGTTAACGATAATAATCATGGAGCTTTTATTCCCCATGATTAAACGAATACTAAGCCTAATATAATTACCCGATTGATGAAGAATTGAAGATGAACCCTATGAAGAACAATTCGCAGCTATGTCATGAATGATTCGGATAGAAAACGAGATTGATACACAAATCCGTTTTATAGAAAGCTTCCAGTAGTCTCAATGATGAAAAGCCCTATGTCAATTTGGTTTTTGATGCCCGGATGATGATATTCGAATAGGTTGCAGGCTGCGATGAAGGATGGGTTTCGATTGTGTTGGAATTGTGTTTTTCAGGTGAAATTGGAGATTGTAATAGATTAGAGGTAGATAGATGTTCGATCTGATGGAATTAATTGCATTATTATTGGTGTTTAAGGCTCGAACGGTTAGGTGATTAAGGTTGTTTCGGTTATTCAATTGAATGGTATTTTAACCGATGATTAAACACAATTGAAGTGTGTGTTTAAGCTCGAAACACGTTCACAAAACGATTTAGGATGGTTTGAGGTCAGTATTCTAAAGATCTAAGTTGGTTTGGGCCTCGCCGGAGCTTGGCCGGAGATATGGCCGGAAAAACGGGGAAAGGGAGGGTTGGTTTGGGTTGTTTTTGAAATTTACACAAATGGTCCTTGTTGTTTGGTTCTTTATTATTTTATGCTTAAAACTCTCTTTTAAGGTTTATAAATTGGCAAAACTAATCCCTGAACTTAATTAACTTAAACCTTTTCAAAGATTAGAAACTTTTATAAATTAAAATTATTACTAGTATTATTACTATAATTTTTATTATTATTTCTATTGTTATTATTATTATTATTATTATTATTTTTGTTAATATTGTTATTATTATTACTAGTATGATTATTATACATTAAGTTTAATTCAATGAAACTATGAATTTTCAAATTGAATGCAAGAGTACATAAGCAATCCATGAGTTTTATAAATGATAGAAAAGGCTCTTACAAGAATTTAATGATGTTAACCTATAGTTAAACAAGAAAAATTCAAGATGTTACAGTCTCCCCAACTTAAAAAAATTTCGTCCCGAAATTAAGAATGAATTAAGCGAACAAATGCGGGTATCTCTCTTTCATATGATCCTCGCGCTTCCAAGTGAACTCAGCTCCACACTTATTGTCCCAACTAACCTTGACAATTGGAGTAGTTATGGTTCTAGTTTTCTTCATGATGCGATTAATTATTTCAACAGGTTTCTCAACAAAGTGTAATGACTCGTCGATCTGAATGTCTTCCAGTAGAACATGCAGACTCTCGTCAGCCAACCACTTTCTCAAGTTTGAGACATGGACACAGGAAGAACTCCACTAAGGTCGGAAGGTAGTTCCGGTTTATAGGCCACTTTCTTAATCCTTTTCAGGATTTTGAAAGGTCATACAAATCTTGGAGCTAATTTACCCTTCTTCCCAAAGTGAACAACACCTTTCCATGGTGAAACCTTAAGGAGAACCATGTTGCCAACTTGAAACTCCAACGGCTTACGACGCTTGTCGGTATAACTCTTTTGTCGACTTCTTGTCACTTCAAGGTTCTTGTGGATCGTGGAGACTTTATCGGTCGGTCCAGCAGATCGGTGATCGTCATTTACGACCATAGAGTGCTTCGAATGGTGCCATCTTGATACTCGAGTGATAACTATTGTTATACGAAAATTCCGTGAGCGGTAAATGCATATCCCAATCACCACCAAAGTCAAGGACACATAGTCGTAGCAAATCCTCGAGGGTTTGAATTGTTCGTTCGGTTTGACCATCAGTTTGAAGATGGTAAGCCGTACTTAAATCCAATTGAGTACCCCAAGAGTTCTTGCATAGACGACCAAAAGTGCGAAGTGAAACGAGCATCTCGGTCGAATATGATGTGCAACGGTACACCATAACGACTCACAATTCGTCAATATAGATGCGAGCCAGTCTTGAAACTTTGTATGTGTCTCGTATAGGTATGAAATATGCCATCTTGGTCAAACGGTCAACAATCACCCATATACTATCATGACCACGAGGAGTACGAGGTAACTTGGTTATGAAATCCATGGATATATGTTCCCATTTCCACATAGGGATTTCGGGTTGTTCAAGTAAACCACTTGGTCTTTGATGCTCGGCTTTGACTCTTGCACACGTGAGACACTTGGAAACATAAGACACGATATCTTTCTTCATTCCAGGCCACCAATATTGACCACGAAGGTCCATGTACATCTTATCGGAGCCAGGATGAATGGAGTATCGAACTTGATGAGCTTCGTTCATGATGAAGTGTTGAAGGTTATCACGATTCGGGATCCAAAGTCGATTCAAGAAGTACCACATGCCGTTCGGTTTTGTCTCTAGTTGGGACCGAACGTTAGACGGCAAATCTTTATCTTTCTCTTCGTCAGTTAATGCTGCTTGTTGAGCCTCGCGAGTGCATAACTCGAGATCACTTTCAATCCTTATGTTTTGAAGCATGATAGTAGCCTCGTTAACATCCACATGTATCTCGGTCTCAAATTCCCCTAACGTATCAAACCATTGTCTTCAATCTTGAACTCCTTGTAGTGAGACAGTCTTGTTACGGACCTTGCAACTCAGCGCGTCGGCTACAACGTTCGCCTTTCCAGGGTGGTAGCGAATGTCGCAGTCGTTGTCGCTAATCAACTCAATCCAACGTCTTTTCCTTATGTTGAGATCCTTTTGATCGAACACATGTTGGAGACTCTTATGATCGGTGTAGACTATGCATTGTGTCCCATAAAGATAGTGTCACCAAATCTTCAATGAGAAAACCACAGCGCCAAGTTCAAGGTCATGAGTTGTGTAGTTCACTTCATGAACCTTCAATTGCCTCGAGTGCTATGACTTTGCCTCGTTGCATGAGAACAAAACCAAGACCTTGATTAGAAGCCATCGCAATACACGATAAAGTCATCGTTCCCATCGGGAAGTGTGAGAATAGGAGCGTTACACAACTTGCGTTTCAATGTCTCGAAAGCCTCTTCTTGCTCCGGTCCCCATTCAAAGAGTTGATTCTTTTGGGTTAGCCCCGTTAATGGTTTAGCAATCTTTGAGAAATTCGCTATGAACCTACGGTAATATCCAACTAAGCCAGAATAGAACGAACCTCGGTTGGTGTTGTGGAAACACACCAATTCTTCACAGCTTCAATTTTAGTAGGATCAACATGAATTCCTTGGCTATTCACCACATGCCCTAAGAATTGAACCTCTTCTAACCAGAATTCACACTTGGAAAACTTGGCGTATAATTAATCCTTCTTCAAAAGTCCAAGAATTTGTCGCAAGTGCGTCTCGTGATCGATTTTCGTCTTGGAATAAATAAGAATGTCATCAATGAACACGATCACAAACTTATCCAAATACGGTTTACATACTCGATTCATGAGATCCATGAACATGGCAGGTGCATTGGTCAAGCCAAAAGGCATAACTATGAACTTGTAATGTCCATATCGAGTACGAAAAGCGGTCTTTGGAATGTCATCATCGTGGACACGTAATTGATGATACCCAGAACGTAGATCGATCTTTGAGAATTGGATTGCTCGTTGAAGTTGATCGAAGAGATCATCGATTTGAGAAAGAGGGTATCGGTTTTTGATGGTAAGCTTATTGAGTTCCCGGTAGTCGATGCACATACGGAATTGTAGATACATGTGTCCCTAGTTTCTGAACTTAATGTAAAATTTCTTTATTGTCTTACACATATGTAATTGAATGGGTACTTAATGAAATACAATGTGTGGTTGTGCTTATAATGTTTAGTATTTCATTGATTAGTAGGTTGACACTTATTGAACTAATTATATAAGTTTGTGGTTGTTTGAATACATATAAGTCAATTAATGACTATGAAACATATTCAAACTTAATCATATAAAGTTCTCATGCGATTGGCTCATGCTAATGGACCATACGCATGAACAACTTCATGCTAATGAACCAGTCGTACGAATGAACCAGGAGACTGGATCAGTCGTATGATTGTAAGAAGAGATTGGCTCAGGCGCACGACTGAACACTCAGTCGTGCGAACGGATCAACCACATGACTCAATCGCACGACTGAACCATGCAAATAGTCCAGTCGCACGATTGATAAACCCTAACCTATAATACCATTTAAATCATGGAAAAACGAGACACTTTGAATATTTCGATACCTACATGTACCCTAGCCATCCAAGACCTCTAGCAACCTGTTCCAACTTCATAGATCACAGTAGATTGATTTCTAATCGTTCTTAACATTTAGATTCAATATTTTAATTGATTCTATATGCGTTCTCACTGATTGGATCACCAATCAAATAGGATTCCGCACTATTTGATTCGGTATACGCATAAATCTGTTAGTATTCATCCAGTACACGATCCTAACAAGTGGTATCAGAGCTTTAGCTCTAGATTTACATGTGATTCAATCATTTTGATATAAATATTGTGTTTTTACACTCCAAAACGTAATCTTTTCTTTCAAATCGGGTTTTAGACGTCTCCTAATCGTAAAGTTTAGTTTTTCCGGCATACGACAATTAGGGTTAGCAAGAAATTCGTGTTTTTGCGTCCAAAACACCTTAAACCTATGAATTTTCAAAATTCAGCAGGTTCAGTCGCACGATTGACTCAATTGCACGACTGAGTTCATACGCATCCCCCATACGTACGATTGGACTCATTCGCACTCCCATTCATACGACTGAGCAGTCTATTCGCATTGTTCAACCACATTAGTTCATTCGCCCAACTGAGCCATCTGCATTAGTTCAGTCGCACGATTGAACCATCACCATTGTTCAATCGCCTGAGTAACCCAATCGCACACCTTCATTTGCACAAATAAAACAGTTTGTTTAAATTTAATGTTTTTAGCAATAGAGGACCAATACTTAGCATTCACAACAGAGAGAGACTCTCGTATTCAGAACTTAGTGCTACTGGAGAATGAAGTGGGGAATCACAACAAACCCCCAAAGCTAATCACGTTAAACGAATACCCATAATGGAAGCAACGTTTCGAGTTAAATGGAGTAGATCCCAATCAGTGGGAATCTATATAGACATGGTACAGCATGCTAGTAGGAGCTGATGGTGTCAAACTCACACTAGGTGGCATGACTAATGTACAAAAAGTCAAGTACAATGCAGAAAAGAAAGTTTATGCTTTGCTTACACAGTCAATTCCGAAGGATATTTTCCGTCAATTCTCGGAATATACGCAAGCAAAGAAACTATAGGATGCATTGGAGAAACGGCATGACGGAAACGCATCATTGAAGACCATAAAGGCTAAGGCTTTGAAGAAGGAGTTTGACAACTTCTCCTCGATGGGAAAAGAAAGCCTGGATGATGTCATCAATAGGTTCTACCACTTGATGAGTGAGATGCACACTCATGGAGTAACGACGTCAATGGAGGACTGTGGGCAGCCGGGTGGTTGTCACAAAGAGAGGTTTGAGGGCGGTTGGTGGATGCCCAGGGCAGTCCGGGGAAGCTGCTGCTGATACAGATCCCATATATGCCCCAGTAGCCAAGGGGGAGCCTCAGTGTCTCGAGGCACAAGGAGGAAGAGGATGGCTCACCTATATGGTAAGAAGGGGAAGCGACTAAAGTTTACATTGACCTCTTCTACCACCACACCACCTACCACCACTCCACCTACTACCACTACCACCATTCCACCCACCACCACTACCACCTCATTCACCACTACCACACCCATTCCACCAGTTACACACTTCCCATCCACCACCACTACAGCTCATCCACAGCCATTTACATCTATACCACCCCCATCTTCTCTACATCCACTACCACCACCACCACATGGAGCTAGGACCTCTTCACAGGTCCCATATGTTTTTGGATCCTCTTACCCATCTATCAGGTTGGAGGAGCAGCTGGCTAACCTTCACCGGTTAGTGCTGAAGCTACTGGCGACGGATGAACAGCGAGCCTCTCAGCTTAATCAGCTGATTGAGCTCAATGTATCCCAATCCCAGAGGATAGAGGCTTAGAGCCAATAGATTGAGGAGCTGCATGAGACACATGCCTCATCCATTCAGAGGATTGAGGCTCAGAGCCAAAAGATCACAGAGCTGAGAGAGATGCACACATCCTCACTACAGAGGATAAAGGATTTAGAGGCCCAGAACAAGAAGCTTATGCTGAGACTGAAGGGATCCAAAGATGAGCCTCTAAAGATCCGAGAAGGTGATGGAGATGATGATGACAGTGATGATGATGAGGATGCAGATGATGATGATCATGGTGATGATACAGAGGGAGGTGATGATGCGGGTGATGATGATGATGAAGGAGAAGGAGATGCTTCTGCTACGGGTGCCACATCAGCAAGTGAAAGGAGAACCAAGGGAGCTCAAGACAAAGGTGCCTCTGCTTCAGCCCCGTCAGCAGAGGAGCACATGATTCAAGACAAGAGTAATGCATAGTTGTTTATGTTATTTAAAATCATGTGTACTTGAATATTGTATCAAATTAATGTAATTAATGTTTATATGTATTATTGATGTTTACTATTGTTGACTAATGGTTGATGTGTTACATGTTTTAAATCAAGCAGATCCAAATTTTCAAGGAGATGAATATGATGTTGCTCCCCTCCAACGAATCAAGACTCAACTCACAATGATTCTTGATCTGCTGGGGATAGTCAAGAGATCGGTGAATTACACTCCTGAAGAAGGAGAGATAATTCATGATCTTACCGACGAGCAACTTGTCGAAATGTTCCGACTAAATCCCAACGAGATTGTGAAGGATGCTCCTACAGTCCAAGGGGAAAGTGACGATGAGCTTCATGATGTCGATGAGATCGAGATTGAAGATTTCACTTATCAACATTATCCAGAGTACACTGATAATGACGGTAATGTCATTCCCAATCTGGGTGACAATCTTGTCAGTGATACTTTTGAGACTCTGTATAAAATGGAACAAGAGTCGGAAAAGAATAAAGAGCAGGCCCAAGCCTCGGACGCTGAAGTCAAAATCAAAAAGGCTAAATGGGCTGCATGCTTTGAAGAAATAAGAGCCCTACGCAGTGCTCCAACGTCAACTATCCACACCAAGCTGTACAAAGTGAAGAAACATCACAAGGTGTCAGGCAAAATCATAACATGGGCATATTTTGAAGATCTCAACGTTTATATAGTTAAACGTGAGAAGGGGATTGAGTACTTCAGATTCCCACACGATCTGAAGACTCTTCCTGGTTTTGAGCTTAACCAGTTAGCAAAGTTGAAATTGCTATATGATGACCCTCGTAAGATGTCAGGCTGGTTTGAAGCAACTCTAAAGAGAGAGTACCACACCAGATTGGTCAACTTCAAACCTCAACAACCAACGTGGTATATCAAACGATCTGAGGTTGATGCCATAACTGGAAAACCAAAAATAGTGCTGAAGTGGAGTCCTCCGTCACAATGTCTAAGATCCCTCTACGGGAAATGCCACAGGACTTCACTCCACACTTCAAATGGTGGTACTATGATTGGAGAATATGAGAGGCAGTCATAGTATTGAACAAGAATGGTATTATGGAAACCATCAGGGTGTTTGACCTGATGTGGCTTACTAACTTGTCTGCTGATGATGTCTATACATTATACAAGTGGCCACTATTCTATGAATCACAAGATATTGTACAAGCTCTACAATTTCAGAATGTGATACGACTCTGTTTTGCTTTTGAAATGCATGCAGGAGTCACAACAGAAGAGAAGTACAAGAAGTATGAGGAGCTTATGAAGGATGTAAAACATTAGATGAAACTAGGTCGAAGGGGGAGTTTGTAGATACATGTGTCCCTAGTTTCTGAACTTAATGTAAAATGTCTTTATTGTCTTACACATATGTAATTTAATGGTACTTAATGAAATACAATGTGTGGTTGTGCTTATAATGTTTATTATTTCATTAATTAGTAGGTTAACACTTATTGAACTAATAATATAGGTTTGTGGTTGTTTGAATACATATAAGTCAATTAATGATTGTGAAATATATTCAAACTTAATCATATGAAGTTCTCATGCGATTGGCTCATGCTAATGGACCATACGCATGAACAACTTCATGCTAATGAACCAGTCGTACGAATGAACCAGGAGACTGGATCAGTCGCATGATTGTAACATGAGATTGGGTCAGTTGCACAACTGAACACTCAGTCGTGCGAATGGATCAACCGCATGAATCAATCGCACGACTGAACCATGCAAATGGTCCAGTCGCACGATTGATAAACCCTAACCTATAAATACCACTTAAATCATGGAAAAACGAGACACTTTGAATATTTCAATACCTACACGTACCCTAGCCGTCCAGAGACCTCTAGCAACCTGTTCCAACTTCATAGATCGCAGTAGATCAATTGCTAATCATTCTTAACGTTTAGATTTAATCTTTAATTGATTCTACGTGCGTTCTCACTGATTGGATCGCCAATCAAATAGGATTCCGGACTATTTGATTCGATATACGCGTAAATCTGTTAGTATTCGTCCAGTACACGATCCTAACAGGAATGAACCATATTTCTTCTTCACAAACAGCACATGTGCACCCCATGGTGAAGAGCTAGGACGAATGAAGCCCTTATCGGTCAACTCTTGCAGTTGACTAGCTAGTTCTTGCATTTCAGACGGTGCAAGACGATAAGGTGATTTAGCCATAGGGTTTGTACCAGGGATTATGTCAATCTTGAACTAAACTTCTCGCACGGGAGGTAGTCCCTTAAGATCCTCGGGAAAAACCTTGGGAAAGTCCTGCACAACAGGAATGTCTTTCAGTTCCTTACCCTTGGCTTTCGTATTAACTACATATGCCATGAAAGCCATGTAGTTTTTACTTAAGCACTTGCGGGCCTTGATGCGAGACATAAATTTGAGTCCTTGGGATGATTTCTCCCCAAAGACTTTGAAAGTATCACCCACGGTAAAGGAATTCGGATGCACTTCTCGAAGCATAGAATTTCCGCACGATGCTTGGCTAACCAATCCATGCCAACAATAACATCAAAGCTTCCCAGTTTCATTGGAATAAGTCGATGCAGACTCATTTTCGTTAAGGCTCAAGTTACAATCGCGTATTACAACATCAACAACGATAGATTTTCCATGGCGACTTCGACCGTGAAGGATCTTTCCAGATTAACACGTGGTTTAGAAAGTATAGGCTTGAATTTCAAGGACACGAAACTCCTATCCGCACACGAATCAAACCATATAGATGCATAATGACTATTTACAAGATACATACCTGTTTGGTAATAACCTATTATTAGTATAATGAACACAAAGATAGAATATTTATAAGACAATGAATGATTTTAAAGGAGTTCAACGACGTACCATTCTCCACGTCTTTGTTGGCATGGGCTTGATTGGCGTTGATGTTGAAAGCCCTTCCACGAGCCGGTGGCATAGTTCCCCCATTGCGAGGACATTGTGGACGAATATGACCAGGCTCGCCACAATTATAGCAGGTGCGGTTAGTAAGCATTGTAGTGTTGTTTGGCGCACGAAGACAAGTCGCCACCAAGTGCCCATACTTTCCACACAACGAGCAGACTAGGCATGGAATGTTGCTCGCGTGATGGTACTTGCACATGTTACACATAGGATATGGACCAGCATAAGCTCTAGCCATGGGAGCTTGATTTGCAACCACCATTTGTTTTTGAGGAGCATTGGGGCGGTCACAGCATAGTTGCGTGTCGAGGTGAACTTACACTTCTTGTTTTGGGAAGATGACTCGGCCCTTACCTCCTTTGTTGCCTCGGGTGTCACCTTCGCAGTAGACTTGGAACCCTTTGCCGACATAGTGCTAGCTCTATATGATCTCGGTGAGCTGCGCGGTGATAGTAATTGCCTCATCCAAAGTTGTGGGCCTACTACCCACCACGGCATCTTGAATTTGAGGTGGCACCCCTTTGATAAATTTCTCAATGTTACAGGCACGGTGTCCACCATGTGTGGTAGAAGCATACTCAACTCATGATATCGGGTTGAATAAGCCAGGTGATTTCCACCATCTTGTTTGAGGTTCCAAAATTCCTCCTCTAGCTTTTGCAACTCGCTCATCGGGCAAAACTTTTGGATCATGATATCCTTAAATTCCTCCCCGGGCAACGCCAAAGCAACCTCAGCCCCATGGTTTCTCTTTTCACTATTCCACCATGTGAGTGCCCGTTGTTGAAGGACACTTATAGCATAGCGAACCTTGAACTCGTTGGGGCACTCATAACAATGAGCGTGTTCTCCATGCTTTCAAACCACTCGAGAAGTCCGGTGGCTCCTTCTTTTCCACTAAAATTAGTGGGTTTATACGAGTTGAAGTGTTTGATAGTGCAAGTACGATTGTTCTCTTGTTGGTTGTTGCTAATCTCTCCATGAGCACCGTTATTATTCCTATTGGTGTTGTTGTTGCTATTAGCCATTAGGGTGCTATTAAGTTCAGCAACCATGGATGGGAGCACAACAACCATTTGTCGGGCGATCAATGCTGCAAGCTTGCGGTCGGAACTTCCTCGCTTTCCATGATGACGAGACATGCCGGATACAAAATAAGTTAGTTCGGGAATGAGGATAACAAAGGATGGTAGTTTAAACAAGAATAAGCTATGAGTTGTAAGCAACATAGAATGATTCCATTTGGTAACACATTACCATTTGGAAACGTTGACACGTCAAGGTGAATTGACCATTTGCCTTAGAACTTGTGTATATTGACCATAGTTTATCACTCATCCCAGAATTCCCCAGGTAAACATGACTAGTCCCGTAGATTTATTTGCAAAATGCTTGCCTTAGCCTGGCCTTTTCCAGGAAATCCGGGATATAGGTGTCTATGTGTCACACAATATTCTTTAGGTTCATGAAACCAAAACCTTGATGAGATTTATAAAGATTAGACATAAGTCTAAAGATCCAAGTCATAAGCATAAGTATACAATTCCACGTGTCGTCGAGAATAAGATTAAGAGATTCATGTTCGGGGAGAGTCAATAGTCAAAGATAAGTTTAGGGAGACAAGTAACAATGTTAGGCGATCCTATGCTAAGGCATCAAATTGCACATATAAAGGCATAACATTATGTAGCATGCAAACCATACATTTTACAAGATAGAAATATAATTCTATGAGGTTCATGCATACGCTATAGTCTAGGTCACCATTTCTAATAACCTAATTCCCTATAGTTATGGGCTCTGATACCAATCTGTCACACCCCAACCTTGAAGGCGGAAACGTCAAGGTGTGAGAGTTAAGATCGTTCACAGCCACATAACGCTATTATTAAATCCAAATATATTAATCATAAATTCCAAAGGTAACATTACAAACAAAAGTCTCAAATAAAGAAATTACAAGCATAATAAGAAATATATCAAGCTCATTCATTTATTTAACTAGGTCCATTTCTAGGTGTGAACAAGCTTCAAAGGTGACAATCAAACTTGAGCATTTCCTGAAACATGTTAAAAATAAAAGGTCAACATAATGTTGGTGAGATTTTCATAGTTTTTAACACATAAAGTATATAAAAGATGACAGTTCATGTTGTAAGTTAGAGAACAAAGTAACTAGGGATGTAAGCCAGAATGCACAATCAAACCTTGACAGATTTTTACAAGTCTCAAACATTTACAAGTATATACGATTAGCTAAGTGTACTTGGATTAACCAAGCAGGCTTGTCAGGCCCATAGATCTATGACGTCGCCAGGCTAGCAATAGTTAATGATTGTACATATAATCGACATTACATGGTAGCTACAAGATCAACTAACCATAATATACAAGTGAATTGCCATGAGTTTACAAGAATCAAACGTTTTACAAGTGCAATGGTTATAATATAACATGTTTCACCCCAAAGTGTAAAAATATGAAAAAGGGTATAGAAATACTCACATGATCAATAAGTATATATTTGAAGATTAAATAGAATAATAAATAACGTAGTCCTTCACAATGCACCTAAAATGTATATAATATATTAACAAGGTTTAACTTTAATAATAAAATTAACGCTTTAACGCGAACTAGGGTTTCGATAGGAATTTGGGGGTATATAAATAGAATCAATGAACTATTATTTATATTGTTGTCCATAAAAGAAGGTACCATTTATAAAAATTTAAGGGAATTAAATTCTTTGTTAATAACTTACATATTATAACAATATTTGAATACTATAATTATCTTGATAAATCTTTAATCGAAGAAAACATAAGATTCAATAGTAATTTAATAACTTAAATTATTATATAAATCCATTTTTATAACAATCCTTAATTTTATTTTTACAATAAAATATTAAAATATTTTATAAGAATAAATTTACAGAAAATATTTTGTTGATTTTAAAAGATTAGAAGTTTGTAAAAATCATTTTATATTTAATGAAGATTTTCTAAAATAGGATTAAGGCTAAAAAGCCTTTTTAAAAATAATAAGAGGGTGCCCGGGTTCGAACCCGGGACCTCTAAGTTTGAGATGATGTGACTTAACCGGTGAACTAAGGCTCTCAGTCGCGGTATAACCCGGTTCCAAATTAATATAAGCCAAGTTAACAAGATGCCCCCAAATTCAAGAACCCTAGAATTGTTCTTAGATCAAATTGAAGTTAATTTGATTCGGTTAATAACAATAATCACGGGGCTTTTATTCCCCATGATTAAATGAATACTAAGCCTAATATAATTACCCGATTGATGAAAAATTCAAGATTAACCCTATGAAGAACAATTCGCAGCTATGTCATGAATGAGTCGGATAGAAAACGAGATTGATACAAAAATCCTTTTTATAGAAAGCTTCCAGTAGTCTCAATGATGAAAAGCCCTATGTCAATTTTGGTTTTTGATGCCCGGATGATGATATTCGAATAGGTTGCAGGACGCGATGAAGGATGGGTGTCGATTGTGTTGGAATTGTGTTTTTCAGGTGAAATTCGAGATTGTAATAGATTAGAGGTAGATAGATGTTCAATCTGGTGGAATTGATTGCATTATTATTGGTGTTTAAGGCTCGAACGGTTAGGTGATTAAGGTTGTTTCGGTTATTCAATTGAATGGTGTTGTAACCGATGATTAAACACAATTGAAGTGTGCGTTAAAGCTCGAAACACGTTCACGAAACGATTTGGGATGGTTTGATATCGGTATTCTAAAGATTTAAATTGGTTTGGGCCTCTTCGGAGCTTGGCCAGAATTTGGCCGGAGATGTGGCCGAAAAACGAGGAAAGGGAGGGTTGGTTTAGGTTTGTTTTTGAAATTTACCCAAATGGTCCCTGTTGTTTGGTTCTTTATTATTTTATGCTTAAAACTCTCTTTTAAGGTTTATAAATTGGCAAAACTACCCCTGAACTTAATTAACTTAAATCTTTTCAAAGATTAGAAATTTTTATAAATTAAAATTATTATTAGTATTATTACTATTATTTTTATTATTTTTTCTATTGTTATTATTATTATTATTAATTTTGTTAATATTGTTATTATTATTATTAGTATGATTATTATACATTAAGTTTAATTCAATGAAACTATGAATTTAAAAATTAAATGCAAAAGTACATAAGCAATCCATGAGTTTCATAAATGACAGAAAAGGCCCTTACAAGAATTTAACGATGTTAACCTATAGTTAAACAAGAAAAAATCAAGATGTTACATACGTATTGTTTCCATCCTTGCCACAGGTGCAAGCACTTCATTGTAGTCAATGCCCTCTACTTGTCTAAACCCTTGAACGACAAGCCGAACCTTGTTTTTGATTATGACCCATTGGTCATCTTTCTTGCACTTAACACCTTTACACCTTTGGGTCTATCCACAAGTGTCCATACTCCTAACTTCTTAAACTGAAGGAGTTCTTCTTGCATAGCACTAACCCATGCCTCATCATTTAAGGCTTCACTTACATAATTTGGCTCAAATTGAGATACAAAACATCGATAAGCACCATCGTGAAGATATCCTTTTTCCATGACAGCGGCATAATCAGCTGAGTATAGCTGATTTCATGTCTGAACTCCCGATAGAATATCCCCGATGACATTGTCCAGGGGATGATGCACATTAACTCGAGTTCCGAGAGTGGCGGGAACAGCTGCCTCATTATCCAGATTTGGAATCCCTTGTTCAATTTCTGTGGCTGTTGGAGTATGAGGTTCAAAAGTGTTGGTGGCATCAAGATCAGATGCTTGTGTACTTTCATTAGTGGGAACTTGTTCCTCCTAATCCATATTTGTAGTCTCAACTACTTCATCATCAAAGGAAGAGTCACTTTCCTCAAGCTCTCCCCCTGAAGGGCTAGAAGTATCATCTAATGGAACCGATAATGTCGAGTCTGGTGGAGGAGTGTTTAGAACATCGTACATCATTGTAGAAGATTACTCATCTGGTGGAGAGTGTTCAGGATGAGAAGGAGGAGATTGAAGGACTTAAAAAATCCATCATAATCAAAGAAGAAGGAAGTTCCTTTTCCAGCAGGGGGTGGTGTATCTTTGTACATCAACATTGCACCACACTTCTACCTGACCTGTTGAGTTGTTATAAACTCTCTTATCTGGTGTACTATATCCGAGAAAGATACCTTCTTCTGCCTTCTCACAAAACTTCCCGGTCTGAGTCTTCTTTAACAGCATTCACAGTGCGTCAAACGGTTCTAGATACTCCACGTTAGGTTTACGTTGCTAGAGCAGTTCATAACATGTTTTCCCATGTCGTTTGACCACTAAGACTCGATTGAGAGTGTAGCATACATTAGCCACTGCCTCATTCCTAAATTGAATAGGTAGTTTAGAGTCGGCTAGCATTGTCCTAGTTGTCTCTATCAAGCTTTGATTCTTTCTTTCAACAACCCCATTCATCTGTGGAGTGTAGGCCGAAGTAAATTGATGTACAATTCCTTTCTCTCTACAGTATGCCTCCGTCCACTGATTCTTGAACTCTGCTCCGTTGTCTGATCGAATCTTTTGTAATTTCAACTTGTAGAGTGATTCCAATGTAGTGACTAGATGCTTGAATGAATCAAATGTCTCTGACTTGGCTTTTAGAAACATCACCCAAGCGAATCATGAGTAATCATCAGTTACCTCAAAGCAGTATAGATCTCCAGAAATGCTCTTTGTGCTAACAGGGCCAAACAGATCCATATGTAGAAGCTCGAGAGGAATATTAATAGAGTTAACTTTCTTTGCTTTGTGAGACTTCTTGGTCTGTTTCCCTTTCTTACATGCTACGTAGAAATCTGGGAGCTAGAAATTCTTAACTGTAACTCCATTCACCAGATCATTCTGAACCAAATGATTTATCTTCCTTGGATTAATGTGTCCCATTCTCCTGTGCCATGAGACTGTATCCCTCTCCGTTCCCTTTGACAAGAAGCATTGGACAGTGGACTCTGTCGTGGAGGCTTTTAATAGATCCAAGACATACAAATTGTTATATCTTGAAGCTGACATTAGAACTTTATCCTCCTCGATAACGTAATCCTTCTTCAACATGTAGCACTTCATGTTGTCAAACACAACTTTGAATCCTTTATCACAGATCTGGGAGATAGAAAGCAAGTTGTTTTGTAATTGTTGAACGTAGTTGACCTTGACAAACTTCACTTTCTTGTTTCCCACTTCGCCTTGAGCGGTGATGTACCCTCCTTTATCCACAGTAAATGATACGTGTCCCCCTTTAATTTGTTTGACGTTGAAAAGGAGAGACAAATTCCCGATCATGTGCATGGGCGCCCCACTATCAATAATCCAGGTATTAGTGATAGAGATGTAGCGAACACCCTGT
This sequence comes from Flaveria trinervia, assembly GCA_025506515.1. Lineage (NCBI taxonomy): Eukaryota > Viridiplantae > Streptophyta > Magnoliopsida > Asterales > Asteraceae > Flaveria > Flaveria trinervia. Next base: position 16,835,380 of record CM046456.1, on the reverse strand, counting down.
ACATAGAAAGGAATTGATTAGTATAGGTTTGGGACCCAAGCCTTAACTGGCTTGGGTGACCCAAAGGAATCGCACATCATGAATCCAACCCACTATCCTTTGGAGGATGAGGGCATATCTTTTTTCTTCTCTTCCTCACTATCAAACACAATACTTAATTTTTCTTTCCATAAACCAGTTTTGTGTAAGGCCTGTTTATGGTAAATTGTCGACTGGCTTATGGTTTGAACTTTAGGTTCACTAATACTCTTAGGTGGAGTATTAGATGTAACTTTAGAAAATCTTGGTTTTTTATTAAAAAGTTCAATTTTCTTTTTTGCGTGTCTGATAATAAGGACAATTAGGAGAGATATGTCCTCGTTTTCCACAACTATAGCATAATCTCCCTTTTACAGATTGAGGAAAATTTTGATGTGGCATTGAGTTTGGTAGAGGTTTGAGATGTGTCCGGTTGGATTTTCTCACTTCTCCTTTAGATGTTCACCTTCTTTAACAAAATTAATTATTTTAACATTTTGAACATCTTTCACTTTCAATTTATTTGAACTTCGATGATTATCACGTTTATGGTTAATTGGATTAGTCATTTTGGGTTCTGAAATAGACGTTTGTGAACCTGTCCCTAAATTAAAATATTCAATTTTATCATCCAAATTCTCAACAAGCATCTTTACTTTTGATTTCAAAGTATAAACCTTTTCTTTAGTGACAAATTTCACAGCTTTACCCATAGAATCGGGATCACTAACCAGAGGAGTGGACACCACATGATCCTTTACAGGGTTATTATTAATTGGTCTACATTTAGTGTTCAAAAGGATTTCATGTGGTGGCGGTACTACCTTATAACCCAGACCTTCCTCGTTATTTCATTCTTTCACTAAGTTTTGAACTATGTGAGAAGAACTAGCCAAACTGTGCAGTTTTTGTTTTAAAGATTCAACCTCAATTTCCAAAAATGTTTTTTTCTTTTAAGTTTCCTCCAAAGAATTTAAATAAAATTTGATGTCATTTGATTGATTTAAGGCAACAATCTCGGTTTCCCTTAGTTGTTTTCCTAAAAGTTCTATCTTTTCTTTGAAGCTGCACTCACTTTGTTTTAAAACACGATTTGCTTCAGTGTAGAGTTGTAAATCATTTACTAGATTATCATTATGATCTAATAACCTAGAAAACTTCAAATCAATGCTTTCTCTAAATTTATCACATTCAGTACAAGCATGCTTTTCAAATAATTGGTCTTTAGAACTTACCTTTGAGGATCAGACGAATCAGCCATCAAAGCAGAGTTAGACCCTTCGGTGACTGGAGATTCTGAATTTGTAGCTCTAAATTCTTCATCAACCAGATGATCAACAACATCCATAGCTTCTTCGATATCTGAAAGTTGTTAAGCTATAATGTCTCCTTCACTTGCAGATCCATCATCCAATGCATCAACGAAAGCGATGTTTAGATCACACTCAGAAACAAATTGAAAAGACCAGTCTTGACCTTCATCACCTTGAGAAGTCAAAGCCTTTGTCTCTTTACTTGAAGATGAAGTTCCAATCTTATCCTTGTCTTGACGGTTGAATGTAAGAAACAGATTTTCATTTCTCGTTTTCTTTGGCTTTACACACTCATGTTTAAAGTGCCCCTTTTCACCACAGTTGAAGCATGTGACTTTGGTTTTGTCAAATCCAAAAGTCGTATCTTTGGTGACAACTACATTTTGCCCCGTCTTCTTCATAAACTTCTTGGCTCTTCTGATAGCACTAGCCAAGGCCCATATTATATCCATTCATTCTAGCTCAGTTTCATCAACTTGCTCGTAGTCCTCATCAGCAAGATGACAATTTTCAATCTTACCAGCAACTAAACCATCATAAGATTGTACAACAGCTGCTAAAAGGTCCATGTGCTGTTTAGCAACTTTCACTATGACATTTCCAAGATTCTCGGTCTTCAACTTTGTGGTATTTGCATCAGGAACTATGTATTGGGTTCTAGATGACCCTGACATTTCGATTCTAGATGACCCTGACATTTCGATTCTTGATACAGCCAGAGTTGGAACTGAATTGTATAGTGAAGGATTCTGAACATAGGATCCTTTCTTTTACTTGTACTTCATACATAGTTCTTCCTCCCTTAACTTCAAGATGAAATCATTTATGTCTAAAGTAACAAGAATTTTGTTTTGTCTCAGATTTGACACAAATGGATCCCATTTACCTGACAGACCATCAACAAAGCTAGAAAGTTTATCTTCCATGGATGTGGTCACACCATGAGTGGGCAGCTCACTCATCAGATGATAGAACCGATCAATGATATCATCCAAACTAATTAAAGAAAATTATCAAACTCCTTTTTAATAGCTTTAGCCTTCAGTTTCAGAGTTGCATTCCCTTCATATCTCTTTTCCAATGCCTCCCATAACTTTTTAGCCTGCTTGTTCTCAGAGAACTGATGAAAAATGTCCTTAGGTATAGACTGAGTCAACAAGCATATACTTTCTTTTCAGTATTAAACAAAATCTTCTGGGCTTTGCTCATTAGCATTGATTGGTACCGTGTAACCAGTCTAAATTGATGTCCAAAGATTTAGGTCAACTCCATTTAAGTAGATTCCAAACCGATGTTTCCACTGTGGGTATTCATCTAACGTTAACAACTTTGCCGGTTTGTTATGGTTTCCAATCTCATTCTCCATAAGTAGAAGCTTCTGGATGCGTGAGTCCTTTCCAGCAGTAAAGGTAACAAACTGATCTTCCATTACTTTAAACTTGGTAAACTTAGAACAAGATAGTTTCACTCGTGCGAATGGGCTATGCGAACGGGTCACTCGTGCGAATGAAGGATGCGAATGAATTCAATCGTGTGATTGGATTTAGTCATGCGTATGAACAAGGCAATTGGACTAAACTGACTGAAATTGTTCAGTCGTGCGAATGAGAGATGCGACTAAGTTCAGCCGTGCGAATGGAGTATACAATTGAGTTCAATCGTACGAATGGGCTAATCGTGCGACTGAAGGCTGCTGTGTTTGTAAAATCAGATATTTTTGACACTTTGACACAAAATATGAGTTTTCCGGGAACCTTAATTTTCCGTATGATGAAAAACCAAAACTTTAATGCATGCAGATGTAGAAAACACCTTTTTGAAGCAAAGTGGTGACTCTTTTGATTGAAAACGTGAGTTTTAACACCAAAAACCAATTGAATCCATGCAAAATCACAAGCCAAAGTTCTGATACCACATGTTAGGATCGTGTACGTACGAAGTACTACCGGATTTTGCGTGAAACCGGATCAAATAGTGCGGAATCCTATTTGATAGGCAATCCAATCAGTGAGAACGATAACCCGGTCAATCTAACGATGAAACAAACGTTAAGAATGAGTAGAAATCGATCAAGAACGAACTATGAAGTTGGATTGGGTGTTCTGGACGCTCTGGACGGCTAGGGTTTATGTATATTCGAAATTTCTCTCAAAGTCTTATGTTTTTTCATGAATTAAGTGGTATTTATAGGTTTGTAGTTTTCATTCGTACGACTGAACCATTAGCATGGTTCAGTCGTGCGATTGACTCATGCGGATGATTCATACGCACGACTGAAGGTTCAGTCATGCAACTAAATCAATCTTATGTCTAAGTCATACGATTGATCCAGTCTCCTGGTTCAGTCGTGTGACTGGTTCATTAGTATGACTTATTCATGTGTATGGTCCATATATGGTCTATTAGCATGAATAATACCTGACTAAGTTAAACACATTTCTCAATCATTATTGACTAAGAACTATGTACAACAACCTCAAACCTATATAAGATGTTCATACATATTATATCAACACAATCATAATATGAAATTATCAAGATAGTAAACATCAAATGCATATCATATTTCATTGGATAATTACATTACATATGTGTAAGAAATGAAAGACTTTTACATTAAGACATAAACTAGGAACATGATGTATCAACAATGCCATAGAGTTGACTCATCACCATCAGCTTTGGAAAAATCACGATACTTCACCTATAGAGAAGCATTGTTCATATCCAGCTTGTACATATCCCCTTCCTTGGAGATCTGAGAAACATCAATTATTGAGGAATTGTTATCTAGAGTTTGAGGATAATACACTCATGTTCTGTGAAAGCATTTGGTGCTTTTAATCACAAACTAAGAAACACTTAACAAATTGTGTTCAAACTGTTTGACAAAGTGTACTTTGTCGGCACTTAACTTGCTGTTGGATACACTGTAACATCTGTCAATTTTCAAACTATAAACTCAAACCCAAACCCGTTTGAGTTAATCTTGTAAGTCAAATTCATTATTTAGTTATTTTATTTCTTTTTGTGTTCCAAAAAACTAAATGTGTCACTTAATCATTTACCTTAATTTTATAATTTATAAAATAAATTTTATATATATTTAAAGGTTTTTAATATCTATAATATTTTAAAATATTCAACTAAAATAAATAATCAAAGCACAAGTTCTTGTGGATTTATAAAGTTTATAAAGATTAATAAAAAAAGAAGTTGCTCAATTGAATTTAGACTTTAAATTGTAATTATTATTTTATTTATTTAAATTACTTTTTTATATTTATTTTAAATTCTAATCATACACACCTTTTTGAAAGACTTGTAACTCACCATTAACACCATTCATAAACCCCTCCGAACCTCAACTATAAAAGCAAGCTTTAGGTCTCACTTTTTATTTGCTCATTCTCTAAAAATTTTATCACACAACCCTTTCATCATCCTTTTGGTTATGATCAATTTCAAAAATTTTCTTTTACAAGTAATTTCAAGAATTTTCTAATATTAAGGTAATCTTATATTACTTATATATTATGCATTTCGATATTGTGAGGACCTGGTATTGAACACAAAATACCTAGTGATTAGCGTGTAAACCAGATCAAATAGTACGGAATCCTATTTGATTGGCGATCCAATCAGTGAGAACACATGAAGAATCAGTAAAGAATTGAAACTAACGTTAGGAATCGATTAGGAATTGATCTAAAGTGTTCAATGAACTTGGAGAACGAATTTGGAGGATTCTGGACGGCTAGGGTACGTCTGGAGTCGAAATAGAATGAAGCCCTAGTTTTTCCACGAATTGGGTTGTATTTATAGTTTATATTGTTCATTCGTGCGACTGAACCATTAGTATGATTCAGTCGTGCGATTGAACCATACGGTTGATTCATCCGCACGAATGAGTGTTCAGTCGTGCGACCGAGCCAATCTTATGTGTCAATCATACGACTGATCCAGTCTCCTGGTTCAGTCATGCGACTGAGTCAATCGTATGGTTATTCATGTGTGTGGTCCATCGCATGGGCCATTCGCATGAGAACTTCATTATGTTAAGTTTGAATGTATTAATTAATAACATTATGTGTAACCATTCAACCAATCACTAATCTAATTAACCAATTCAATATCGACTCATTAATGAAATATTTACATTACAAATCACAACAATCACTTTCATTTCATTAATCATATCAAATTACATCCGAATCAAATAAACAAGATCTATTACATTTCATATCATGATCTAGAGACATACATGTATCAACAACTCCCCCTTGGACCTAGATCTCTCTAATGTCTTGTTTTCTGCATCACCTCCTCATATTTCTTGTACTTGTCCTCTTTTGTGATTCCCGCATGAATCTCAAATGCGAAGCAGAGTCTTATGACATTTTGGCACTGGAGGGCTTGTACAATATCTGCGTATCATAGAACAGTGGCCACTTGTATAGTGTGTAGACATCATTTGCTGACAAGTTGGTAAGCCACATTGGTCGAATACCCTGATCGTATCCATTTGGCCCTCTTTGTTTAGGACTATGACCGCTTCAGCTGTTCTCCAATCGTAGTACCACCACTTAAAGTGTGGAGTGAAGTCCTGTGGCATTTCCCTGAGTGGGATTCTTGACATTGTGCGCGGAGGACTCCACTTCAACACTATCTTAGGCTTTCCAGTAATTGTATCAGCCTCAGACCTTCTGATATACCTTGTAGGCTGTTGGGGTCTGAAGTTAATCCACCTAGTGTGGTACTCCTTCTTTAGGGCAGCCTCGAACCATCCTGACATCTTCCTCGGGTCAGCATACAAAAGCTTTAGTTTGACAGCTGGTTGAGCTCAAAACCTGGTAGAGTCTTCAGATCATGTGGGAATATGAAGTACTCTATGCCCTTTTCCCTCTTAACTGCATATACGTTAAGATCCTCAAAACGCCCCCGCTATGATCCTGCCAGTCACCTTATGATGTTTCTTGACTATGTAGAGTTTGGTGTAGGCATCCTGTTTCGATGCAGCGCGTTGGGCTCTAACTTCTTTAAAACACGCAGCCCACTCAGCCTTTCGGATATTGACATCATCATTTGAGGCTTGGGCCTTTTCCTCTACTTCTCTGATTCTTGCTCCATCTTGTCTAACACCTCAAAAATATCGCCGACGAGGGATTCACCCAGATTGGGGACCACATTTCCCTCATTGTCAGCGTACTGAGGTAGTGCCGGCAGTGACATCTTCAATCTCGATTTCATCAACATCGTTGAGCTCTTCATCACTGGTCGAGTCGCATGTCAGAGCATCCTTCACTATCTCATCTGGATTGAGCTTGAAGATCTCTGCGAGTTGCTCGTTTGATAGGTCGTGAATTATTTCCCCTTCTTCAGGGGTATAACTCACCAATCTCCTTACGATCCCTTGCAGATCAAGAATCATTGTTAGCTGAATCTTGACCTACTGAAGGGAGCACATCAAACTCATCCCTTTGGTATTTGGATCTGTTTGATTTACACATTCAACATATCAACCATTAGTATTTAATCAAAACAGAAATGCATTAAACTTAATTTAAACATTTAATACATAGGTTTCAATACATGATTCAATACAAAAGTAATTAAATACATAAACATCTTCATCATCCTCATCATCATCTTCATCATCTCCGTCTCCCTCTTTGATCTTCAAGGGCTCCTCCTTAATCCCTTTAGCTTTAACATGATCGTCTTCTTCGCCTCCTCCAACTCCTCTATCTTCTTGTTTGATGTGACACTATGTGCTTGGAGTTGGGCTATCTCATGGCTCTGAGCAGCCATCTGTTGGCCTGCTCCTCAATCACTTGAGCTTGCTCTTCTATCTGGTGAGACTGAGAAGTATAGATCACCAAGCTGGTGGATCTGAGCCGCCTTCTCCTCATCTGCAGCTAATAGGCGCATCACCATCCTGTTGAGCGTAGACAGCTGTTCCTCTACCCCAATTGGAGGTAGAGGTGATCCATAAGTATGAGATGGATGGGCTGAGGATCTAGCTTGGTGGGTAGTGGTGGTGCTGGTGGCTGTAGTGAAGATGGGTCTGTAAAATAGTGGAGATGATGTGGGAGTGAAAGATATGGTGGTAGATTGAATCTGTACATTGGTGGGAGGTGTGGTGGTGATAGTAGTAGCTGTGGTGGCTGTGGTGGTGGATGATGTGGCTGTGGTGGTGATGGTGTGGCTGTGGAAATGGTAGTGGTGGTGGCTGTGGTGGTAGCGAAGGTGAGTCGTCTTTTCTTCTTCTTCTGACCATGGGGCTGAGCCATCCTTTTCCTCCTCATTCCCGTTGAGGTGGATGCTCCCCCTACATCCCTGCTAGCTGACTCCGGTGCATAACTAGGATCAGTGGCTGTCTCTCCTGAGTATCTTGGGCGTTCACCAACCGCCCTTAGCCCATGTTCTGTAGGAACAACCTTGCTTCTCACAGTACTGTCAAGGGCTCCTCTTCCGACTCCTCTTCCTCCTCACCAGGAACAAAATCCTGATGGAAACCAACAGACTCGGCTATGTCTCCAGCTGGGGTGGACACTGGAGGTATAACATCAGAACTGTGCCTCTCGGTGGAGTAGGCATATCATCCCCAGCATCCCCACTGTCGTCATCATCATAGTCATGCTCTGGGAGTAGTAGCCTCTCGTCATCAGAATCACTGTCATCATGATGCCATTTGCGTCTCCCCGGCGCCAATATCTCTCGTTGGCCAAATGGCCAATCAACCTATTCACCTGGGGCTTCACTTTCTTGCCCCTATACACTCTCATCCGACCCAAGGTCGTGTCATCCATAATCTCCAAAGCAACTGCATCATGACTCTCCTTGGGAAGAAGTGGCAGCTTCTCGTTGAAGATCAGCTGTAGAAACCTGGGGTACATACAAATCCTTCCTTTCCCTTTGCCTCCAGGTTCTCCACCAAATAGAGAAGATCATACTCGAAAAGCTGAAAGGGTGGTTCAGCACCAGTGCCACGTAGGCATTCTGAATCTGGTCTGATAGATTATCGACCCTCCCTCCTCGAAGCAATACACTTTAGGATCACATGCACCAAGTACTTGTACTGGGGGCACAGGTTGCTCTTGTTGAGCACACTCGAGTTTATGTCCCTAGCGTATTGATCCTGAGGAAGCAGCCTCTCACAGTCAGTGGATGTAATCTGGTGGGGACGATACGCAAGAACTCTCTGGATATCAGCAGTAACCCGATATCATGACCCAGAATGGAGCTCCGTATACTGTACGGCTCACGAGAGCGATCAACTGAGGCATTCTCCCAGAATGCCTGGTGTAATGACCTGTAGGGCGTGCAAGGTGTAGATATAGCCTTCTGTATCCGGGAACATCTAAGGAAAGCTATAATCTCTGTGAACTCGGCCCCGTTCCGAGTAGTATGGTCCAAGTAAGCACATATGTTGTGCTTTGGATTAACGGACCATCTATCAGCCATTTTCCTGAAACACAAGACACAGACCATTAGTACATAATACATCAAAATTCAGTTCTAAGTGTAATGTTTAAATTCATTCTGATTCATTCGTGCGAATGAATCATGCGAGTGAAGTCAGTCGGCTGTTCTGTCATGCGACTGAGCGCGTTCGGAATAAGACATGCGACTGAGTTCAATCTGTTGACTGAGTTTGTGATTGGTTCAGTCGGCCGACTGAGCTCATTTGCATGGTTCATTCGGCCGATTGATCCAATCGCAAGTTTCAATCGTGCGATTAGAGTTCATCCGGACGACCAGTCGCCTGTCCTACTGTTCAGTCGCCTGTGGTTCGAATCTTGACCAAAACAAGTGATTTAACATGGGTTACCGGTTCAATAGACTCGCCATTTAGTCACTAATAACCTATTAAACTTAATTTTAACATTTTGCTTAGTTTATGTTGGTTATTAGGACATTTTTCAGTCCGGTTCTTGTTTCACTCGAATATCACAAATTTGGGTTCCATTCCTTCTGTTTTTGGTGCGATATCAATGCCATCTACCTTTATATAAGTCAATGAACGTCAGAAGATCAACAACAATGTGAAAACAAGGTCTAGAGAATTTTTGGCAGAGTAACGGTACTAGGTGCGATTTAGGTGCGATTGAGGGTGATGAGTGGAATGCGATCGACTATGGCCCTTTAAATACTGAAGCTGAGTTCAATCGGCCGACTGGCCTCATTCGCCCAGTTCAATCGGGTGACTGAGGCTCAGTCGTGCGATTGGCCCAGTCAGTCGCATTCAGTTGGCCGACTGAGTCTCAGTCGGTCGACTGACTCATTCGTGCCCTTTCATTCGCACCCTCAGTTTACCGACTGAGTCTCAGTCAGTCGACTGACTTATTCCCACCCTTTCATTCGGCGAATGGATTATTCTGATCCATTCGGGTGAATGTCTCAATCTCATGTCCAGCCGTGCGATGGGATCCATTCGCATGGTTGGTCCATACTTATGATCCAGTCGGGCGAATGGGTTACACTTATGAACATTTAGCATTTAAACTCTTTTTACCTGTTGAAATTAATATTATGAGCATTTGATCATATCATACATGATCATTTTAACTTGAAAAACTTTTGATCACCTCAGACGTAATCCTTTTACACATTTAGTCACCTCAGACGTGACCCTGTTAAACTTTGAAGAACATGTGGTCATCTCAAACATGACCCTTTTAGTGAGTTGATCCCTTACTGATTTTCATGATATAGTCCAACGAACAAACAACTAAAATGGCTAACTAACTAGAAATTTGAACTAATACAAAAATAAACTGTTTTTCACTTTTTGTGAGAGATAAATCCTAAGATAGACTTCTAGTGGATTTGGTTCCAGACTAGGCAGCTTCATTTAGTTTGACCACACCTAGACCAATTCAAATTTGGAATCATACAGGCAAGTCAAATCATTGGGACTTGTTATCAAAACCTTTTGATGCTCAATTCTTGGTTTTCATCCAGAGTCGTTAAAACTTTTAGGAAATCATACTGGAACTATTAGATTACCACATTGATTTGAACTTTCAAGAATTGCAGCCACAATGATTGTCAATATGTTTGTCCTCTTAAATCCATACACAGGCTTTTGACACAGACTGGTGATAGATTTAGGTTTAATTATTTCAACTAACATTTGTGGATCCCACACTTATATGGTAATCAAATTCTTAGGAGCTTTTGAGCGGTCTATGGGTATTTTTACAAGAAGACTATTCTTAGAGCTTTCAAAGAGAAGTCAATCCTCAGATCAGTGCCATCGCCAGTAGAGAGGCGGCAAACACAATGAATTCTAGAATATCTAGGTTATGCTTATCCTCAGGTCAGTGCCATCGCACAGCAGAGAGGCACACACCCTATCTCCTTGTTAGAGCAGCTTGATTTTATTTTGCACAAAATGCACCAACAACATAGTCATTAGCTTGATAGCATTTTTCTTTCATTTTTTCGTGCTTTGCTCTATTTATGGTCATCCGCACACATTTGTGGCGTTTACATGCTCATTACCCTTATTGGAATATTGTTGATTGTGTTAACCAGTGATAAGATGGAAGCCCATAGTCATTGAACAACTAGTTTGATCTTGAGATCACCAGTCAGGTCAAATCATCTATTGTGTTGAATCTACCGACATATCAATTGTGGTCTAGCAACCTCTAGGTCTACTCTCATTGTGTTACCTTAGGAGTTACCATTTTTCTATCATCTTCCCTTTTATATAGCTTAGACTACACAGACTTATACTTTGAATTTTTGCATCTTTTCTAAATTAATTTTTTAAAGTCCCTCTTGATTTGTTCCTGGTACTATCAATTCCAAAGGGTTTGAATCGGTATCACAGATACGATCTACCTTATATCAGCTTTCCACTCCTTCTCCCTCGTTATATATTATTTTTTTTATAATGTTACTTGCTGACTTATTCTCCCCCTAAAATCTAAAATCAAACTGGTTTAATTATTTTAGGATTTTAATAACCAGTAAAATAACATGAGTTTATTTAAATAGACTAAAATAAACAAATAAAATAAAATAAAAAGAAAAATTAAATAAACTACATCGGACTAACATGATCATCATCAGGAATAACATCACTTTTTTTTTAACGCCGTTGACCTCTAGCAAATATGAAAACGTGGTTTATCAAGGCTTTAGTATAGAGGTCAGCGCGTTCAAAATCAGTATTAATTTTTACCACATCTATTAAGTTCTTTTCACAACAGTCTCTTATGAAATGGTATTTAATACCGATGTGTTTGGTCTTTGGATGTTGTACAGATTTTTAGTTACTGCAATTGCAGCAGAGTTATCAATAAAAATAGGAGTAGAAGAAAACTTTAAACCGTGATCCCGCATTTGTGTTGAATCCAGATGATTTGTGAACAGCAACTTGCAGCAGCAACGTATTCGGCTTCACAGGTTGACAATGCAACCTATGTCTGCTTCTTACACTTCCAGGTAACTAATCTTCTCCCAAAGAATTGACACCCTGCTGATGTAGACTTGTAATTCATCTTGCAGCCCCCATAATCTGAGTCACTATACGCCGTGAGCTCAAAGTCATCATAATGAGGATACCACAACCCAAGTGTGGGTGTACCCTTCAGATAACGAAATATCCTCTTGACCCTGATCAGATGGTTGACCTAAGGCTTAGCCTGATATCTAGAACATAAACATGTAGCATACATGATATCAGGTCTTGAGGCAGTGAGATACATGAGGGATCCAATCATTCTCGGTACATTGTGGCATACAAGATCTCCATTGTCATCAGGTGCTATATCGTGATTCATAGCAAGTGGAAGTCCCAGCAGCAGAAGCATTCTCCATGTCAAAAGACTGAGAAGTCTCCTACATACTTGGTCTGATGTAGAAATATCCCATTTGGAGTCTGATCCACCTGTAACCCGAGAAAGAACTTCATCTCCCCCATAGCACTCATCTCAAATTCTTTCTTCATAACTGCTTCAAACTCTTTGCATAATTCTTCATTCTTTGAACCAAGATTATGTCATTGACATAGATTTGTACTAGCAGTAGGTCTCCATCTTTTTCTTTGATGAACAGTATGCAGTCAATAACTCCCCTGCGAAAGCCGTGTTTCACAAGATGAGTTGAGAGTTTCATACCAGGCTCTAGGAGCTTGATGAAGCCTGTATAAAGCCTTGTCGAGTTTGTAAACTCTATCCCGTTGATAAGGATCTTCAAATCCCTCAGGGGACTGACATACACTGTCTCTCGAATTTCCCAGAAGGAATGCACTCTTCACATCTAATTGATAGACCTTAATCTTCATATACGATGCATAGGCAAGGAAGATACGGATGGCTTTCATCCTTGCCACTGGTGCAAACACTTCATTGTAGTCAATCCCCTCGACTTGGTGAAATCCCTGAACAACCAGTCGAGCCTTGTTCCTGATAATGACCCCTTGGTCATCCTTCTTGCATTTCAAGACCCATTTGGTGCCAATGACTTTAGCACCTTTAGGTCTATCTACCAGAGTCCATACTCCTAACTTCTTGAATTGAAAAAGTTCTTCTTGCATGGCACTCACCCATGCCTCATCGTTTAATGCATCACTTACGTATTTTGGCTCAAACTGCGAGACAAAACACGATAAGCACCATCATGAGTGTAACCCTTTTCCATAACAGAGGCATAATCAGCTGAGTACAGCTGATTTCGGGTTTGTACTCCTGATCTGACATCCCCAATGACATTGTCCAAGGGATAATAGACGTTTAGACGTGATCCTGGAGTAGTAGGAATAGCTACCTCAGAGTGAAGATTATGAACATTTAGTTCTGCATCTGAGGTAGTTGGAGTTGAGGCTCCGAAGTCGAAGGTGCATCACTGGTAGATGCTTGTGGACTTTCAGGAACTGGAACCTGTTCCTCCTGACTGTTCTGGTCATCTTCTTCAGCTTCATCTTCAGAGAAGGAGTCACTGCCGTCGACTACATCCCCTGACTGAGTAGATGATTCTCCCTGTGAGCTAGATGTTGGTGTATCCAAGATATCATCCATCATCCGTGTAGCTAACTCGTCATCCCAGGGAGAGAGAGGGATGTTGAAGGACTTGAAGAATCCATCATAGTCGAAAAAGTAGGCGGGTCCTTTGCCAGTAGGTGGTGTGGTATATCTTGAACGTCAACATACACCACACTTCTACTAGACCCGTTGAGTTGTGTAAACCCTCTTGTTCGGTATGTTGTATCCTAGAAAGATTCCTTCATCCGCCTTCTCGCTGAATTTACCTTCTAGTGTTTTCTTCAGAAGTGTGCACGGCACGCCAAATGGTTCGAGATACTCCAAATTCGGTTGCGTCTTTGTAGTAGCTCGTAACATGTCTTTCTGTGGAGCTTGACAATCAGAACTCGATTCAGTGTATAACATGCATTAGCTAATGCCTCATTCCAAAATTGGATAGACAGTTTCGAGTCTCCCAGCATAGTCCGTACAGTCTCTATCAAGCTTTTGTTCTTTCTCTCAGCAACACCATTCATCTGAGGCGTGTATGCAGAAGTGAATGATGCCAATTCCCTTTTCCTTGCAAAATCCGCCATCCACTGATTCTTGAATTCAGTTCGTTGTCTGAGCGTACTTGTCTCACCTTTAGCTTGTAGAGAGATTCCAGTGGGTCACTAACTCCTTGAATGACTCAAATGTTTCTGATTTGGACTTTAGAAACATTACCAAGAGAATCTTGAGTAGTCATCAGTAACCACAAAACAGTACAACTTGCATGCAATGCTCTTTGTACTGACTGGGCCAAACAGATCCATGTGAAGAAGGTCAAGAGGGAGTTCTATTGAATGAACTTTCTTTTCCTTATGAGACTTCTTCGTCTGTTTGCCTTTCTTGCAAGTTACACAAAAATCAGGAAGTTGGAAATTCTTGACGTTAACTCCTCTCACAAGATCTTCTGAATCAAGTGATTCATCTTCCTTTGACTAATGTGTCCCATTCTCCTATGCCAGGAGATGGAACTTTCAGTATCTTTAGATAGAAAGCACTGAACTTCATGATCCGTTGTAGAAGCTGTTGAGAGATTCAAAACATAAAGGTCTTATATCTTGAAGCTGTCATCAGCACTTGGTCCTCCGGAATCACGTAATCTTTTTTAGACGTAACACTTCTGTTGTCGAATATGACTTTAAAAACTTTATCACATATTTTGGAAACAGAAAGTAAGTTGTTTTGAAGTTGTTGGACGTAGTTCACCCTATCAAACTTAACTTTCTGATTTCCAACTTCTCCCTGAGCTGTGATATAGCCTCCCTTATTTCCAGCAAACAAAACATGCCCTCCTTTTATTTGCCTTATGTTTGATAAAAGAGCCCTGTTTCCTGTCATGTGCCTGGATGCTCGCTGTCTACAATCCACGTGTAGTTCAGCACTGTAGCGAACACCTGCACATACAATGTAAGGATTAGTTTAGGTTAGGAACCCAAGCCTTTTTGGCTTGGGTTCCCAGAGGCATCACACATCATGAATTCCACCATTCACCCTTAGAGAGTGAGGGTAGCTCAGGTTCCTTCTTGTCATCATTACCAGACACAGAGGATGATTTTTCTTTCCATAATCCAGATTTGTGCAATGCCTATTTGTGATAAACATTTGACTAGCTGATGGATTGAACATTAGGTTCGCTAGTTCTTCTAGGTGGAGTTAAAGAGCTCCTCTTATAGACCTAGGTTTTGAATTCTGAAATTCAATCTTCTTTCTAGGTGTCTGATAGTAAGGACAAAAGGAAGCAATGTGTCCACACTCTCCAAAGTTGTAGCACGACCTGCTATCAACTTATGATTAAACTTTCTTTGTGGAGACGTGTGTGACACTCTAGTAACATCACTCACTTTAGGTTTTGACTCTGGTTCTTTTGATGTTTTCTCTTCTTTAACAAAGTTAACTGTTTTAACATGTTAACATCTTTTTCCTTTTGGTAAATTGGTTTTTGACTTAAACCATATGAAAGATTAACATTAGTAGTCCTTTTAGGTTATGATTTGACTCTGTTTGACCCTGACCTTAAGTTAACCTTTTCAAATTCTTTTTCCAGATAAACACAAAGCAATTTACCCTTTGCCTTTGAAGTGGCCTCCTTTTGTTTGTTTCCAGATTCAATAGATGAACATGAGGAATCTGGATCTCTAACAAGAGGAGTAGACACCACAATCCTTGATGGGGTTATTATTTTCTGGTCTACTCTTAGTTCATCAAGGTCTCAGGTGGTGGTGGAACCACTTTGTAACCTAAACCCTCCCTGTTGTTTCTTTCTCTCACTAAGTGTTGGACTATGTGTGATGAACTTGTCCAACTGTGCAGTTTTTGTTTTAAAGTTTACTTCTACTTCTAGAACTGCCTTTTGCTTCTTAGTGTCTTCTAAGGAGTTTAGATAGTACCTAATGTCATTAGCTTGGGTAAATGCAACTACTTCGTTTCCCTAAGTTGTTTAGTCAAAAGGTCTATCTTTTCTTTGTAACTATGCTCATTTTGTTTTAATACTCTATTAGCTTCAGTGCACAGTTGCAACTCTTTTACTAAGTTATCATTATGATCTAATAACCTAGCGAATTCTCATCTATGCTATTTCTAAACGTATTACAATCAGAACAAGCATGATTAACAAACATTTGGTCAGTGGTACTTACCTGAGTTAGTTCAGAAGAGTTAGCCATCAACGCAACATCAGATGTCTCTGGTTCTGGTGATTCTGTCTTTTCTGTCTTTGCTGTGGTAGTCTCCTCTTTAGGCTTGTAGCTGACCTCAGTTGCAGTTGTCCTTCAATATTTGACATCGCTATCTCAACTGCTAGATCTCCTTCACTTGCGGAATCATCGTAATGTCTTCTACACTTGCAATGTTGATTCTCCTGGAGAGACAAACCTAAAGCTCCAGTCCTGTCCTTCATCATCATGAGCAGTCAAGGCTTTTGGACCCTTGCTTGATGAAGTAGAACTAGTAGCTTTCTTGTCTTGACGAGTGAAGGACGAGAATGGGTTCTCGTTACCCGTCTTCTTTGGCTTAACACATTCTCTCTTGAAGTGCTCCTTCTCTCCACAGTTAAAGCAGGTCACTTTGCTCTTGTCAAAGCCAAATGTGGTATCCTTAGTAGCTACCAAGTTCTGTCTGGTCTTTTTCACAAACTTCTTCGCCCTCCGGACAGCACTAGCTAAGGCCCACATTATGTCCATTCTCTCAAGCTCCATTTCGTCCACCTGCTCATAGTCCTCGTCTGCCAGATGGCAGTTTCCAATATTCCTAGCAACAAGTCCATCATAAGAATGAACCACTACAGCCAAAAGATCCATGTGTTCTCGAGCTACTTCTACAGTCACATTACCGAGGTTCTCGGTCTTCAGTCTAGTAGCATTTGTTTCAGATCCAATATGATGGGTACAAGAAGACCCCGACGTGTCTGATCCTGAAGGAGAAGCAGGTGAAGGACCCGCTGAGCTAGACACAAATGCAGTCTGGAGAGGTGCTCCAGATGTCTTAGCTTGAGGCGTGGCATTGTACAAAGCTGGATTCTGAGTATGTGAAGACTTCTGAGCTCTGTACTTCATCCTAAGAGCTTCTTCTCGCAGATTTAGAATGAAGTCATTTATATCCAGCTTTGCCAGCATTCCATTCTGTCTTAGGTAGACACGAATGAAGCCCACTTTTCCGGCAATCCGTCTGCAAAGTTAGTAACTTTCTCTTCCATGGTAGTAGCCACCCCATGTGTATGCAGTTCACTCATCAGATGGTAGAATCTATCTATAAATCGTCCAAACTCTCGTTTCCCATCGATGAGAAGTTATCGAATTCTTTCTTTAACTCCTTAGCTTTGATTGTCTTCAACGAAGCATTCCCGTCGTACCTCTTTTCCAGCTCATCCCATAGTTTCTTGGACTGCTTATTCTCTAAGTACTGGTGGAAAATGTCTTTAGGGATAGACTGTGTAATTAATGCATAAACCCTCTTCTCTGCATTATATTTAACATTCTGCGCATCTGTCATCCCTCCTAAGGTTAGCTTTACTCCATCGGCTCCCACCGGCGTACTATACCCAATCTCGATAGCTTCCCACAGATTCGGATCCACTCCATTGAGGTAGATCTCAAAATGTTTTTTCCAGTCGTGAAACTCATCTAATGTTAAGAGCTTTGGTGGTTTATTATGATTACCCACCTCACTCTCAAGTAACAGCAGGTTCTGGATCCTAGAGTCCTTCCCAGCAGTAAATGCTGACATTTGATCTTCCATGGCGAATAACTTTAAGTCTACTAAAACAAACTGTCAACTGGTGTGACTGAAGGATGCGATTGGGCTATCCGTGCGAATGAACAATGCGATTGGTTCAATCATGCGGCTGAACTAAGCGATCGGTTCAATCGCGCGAATGAAGCTGATGCGTATGAACACTGCGAACGAATGGTTCAATCGTACGAATGGAGATGAGACTAGGTCCAATCGTGCATCTGAGCAATGCGAATGAGGTCCAGTCGTGCGAATGGCTCACTCGTGTGACTGAAGCTGCTGTTTTGCGAAAATTTCTAGGTTAAACGTGTTTTAGCCGTAAAAATTCGAAATTTTGCAAGGTCTAATCGCCTAAGTCCGTAGAAACCAAACTTTGATGAGCAGGGAACGTCCAAGATCACCTTTGATACAAAAGATTGCGTTTTTAGTGCTAAAACACAAACTTTTTATCAATCTTGATTGAATCACACGTAATCAAGAGCCAATGCTCTGATACCAATTGTGAGGACCTGGTATTTGAACGAAATACCTAGTGATTAGTGTGTAAACCAGATCAAATAGTGCGGAATCCTATTTGATTGGCGATCCAATCAATGAGAACACACGAAGAATCAATAAAGAATTGAAACTAACGTTAGGAATCGATTGGGAATCGATCTAAAGTGTTCTATGAACTTGGAGAACGAATTTGGAGGCTTCTAGACGGCTAGGGTACGTCTGGAGTCGAAATAGAATGAAAGCCCTAGTTTTTCCATGAATTGGGTTGTATTTATAGGTTAGTATTGTTCATTCGTGCGACTGAACCATTAGTATGATTCAGTCGTGCGATTGAACCATACGGTTGATTCATCCGCACGACTGAGTGTTCAGTCGTGCGACTGAGCCAATCTTATGTGTCAATCATACGACTGATCCAGTCTCCTGGTTCATCATGCGACTGAGTCAATCGTGGAAGTTATTCATGTGTGTGGTCCATTCGCATGGGCCATTCGCATGAGAACTTCATTATGTTAAGTTTTAATGTATTAATTAATAAACATTATGTGTAACCATTCAAACAATCATTAATCTAATTAACCAAGTCAATATCGACTCATTAATGTATATTAGACATTACAAATCACAAACAATCACTTTCATTTCATTAATCATATCAAATTACATCCGAATCAGATAAACAAGATCAATTACATTTCATATCATGATCTAGGGACATACATGTATCAACAGAACTCATTAATGAAATATTAGACATTACAAATCACAAACAATCACTTTCATTTCATTAATATATCAAATTACATCCGAATCAGATAAACAAGATCTATTACATTTCAGATCATGATCTAGGGACATACATGTATCAACAGATATTCTTTCAACATTCTAACATCCAATTGTTTTCATGTCTTACTTTATCTTTCTTCTACAAATCTCTTTTAGTTTAATCATTATCATTGATATTAAATTCTAACATTCACTCACCTTATAAAAATCACTAAAATTCTTAAATCAAGTTAATAACATACTAACGTAAACAAAGAATCTTGTTTGCATATGGATGGCTATGCCACCGCATTCGGTTATTTCACAAGATTATTTCTCTAAATGATGACTATGCAAAACTCTTGGAATATTTTTTATATAACTCAAATGAAGTTTAATATATCATATATCAACATAATAAATTTGTTCTAACCCGTTTCATGTTTTAGCAATTTTAAAACACATTAGTGCCTCACTACATATTTGGAAGAATATAATCTAACTTCAACTGACCATAACTTGATCATAACAAACTAAATTTGAGTAAACTCAGACTCCAATATTAAGTTCATTTAATTACCTTTTTAATGACAGTTTATATGTCTTCAAACACAATCGGAAGACTAAACAATAACCTTCACAAGATAAGTGCGCATTTCAACACCTTCTGTCTTGTGCTGATGTTTTGACTTGTTTACGGATCTTTTCATAAAACTGTTTCTAAACAAAAGTTGTTCAGGAGACTTTGAACTATTCAAATGTAAATTATAATTTTATGAAACCATTTGAATTTTAAAAACATGTTTAAACACGTACCAAACATTCTGTCCAGAATCTAAAAATTGATACAATAATCGTTTTTCAATCTACCTTTCGCTTATTGGCATTCTTAAGCGTCCTACTTCTTGTAATGAATTCCGACCTGAAGTTATTGTTTTTTATCATTTAGGACAACATTCACTCTTGACATCCAATCTCTTATGTACTCTACAATCATCACTATACTTGTGGATTTTCCATGTGAGTTCCATGCCTTTTTTACTTTATTTTACACCTTTTAGGGTGAAACATATTAACCTTATCAACTTACACTTGAAAACTTTTTATACTTGTAACGCACATGCAATCATCTTTGCCTTTTTGTCTTGGTTTTTGTATTATTGTGAGTGTTATATGAGATACATTATATGTGACAATCATTAACTATTACTAGCCTGACAACATCATAGATCTATGGGCCTAACAAGCTATTGGTGCTAAAGCCAATGTATTGCCGGCGCCTGATGATGTATGACTTGTTCATCATGGGAACCAAGTACACTTAGCTAATCATTATAAACTTGTAATCTTAATCTTGGACAAGGTTTGATTATAGCTATGTGTGTTTATAAACTTGCGTAATTCATAACCATTGACATGAATGCTATGTGTAAATCTTTTATATATATGTATGTTTAACCATAGAAACTCACCAACTTTCAAAGTTGACCCTTTATTTTAACATGTTTTAGAATTGCTACTTAAAGAAATCTTCTTGCTCATATAGGACTTGGACTTAGTTAATTAAATATCTATGTTATGGTTTAATTCTTTATTGTATTGTAAGACTTAATGGTTAGTATTATTCAATGAAAATGGCTTACAATATTATTTCAACTTAATTAATTTCATGAGCTATGAACAATCATTTCACATTCGTCTGCCTCAATAATTACGCCGTCGGTCGGGGTGTGACATACACTTCCTCTTCTAGAAATGTATCCTCTAGCCTCACCTCCAAATTAAATAGGACCTCTATCAAAATGCTAAAATTATTGAAACAGAGATCTGTTCCCAGTCATGTGCCTGGAGCATCCACTGTCTACAATCCACACATTGTTATTCTTGTCATATGGATGTCCTACACATAAGGTGAAAAAGTTAGTTTTTTTTTGGAAAACCAAGCCTTATTGGTCTTGGCATTTTCTAGTGATGAGGATTTAATTGAACTAAAATGTATGCATGGAGGTTCAATAGATGTTTGTGTAGAAGAGGTTTGGGTGCAACATCTTCTTTGATCTTCCATTCCATCCCTTGGTTGATCAGTGAAGATGAGCTTGTTGAAGCTTGAGCAGCATGGCATTCTTCCAAAGCTTCTCTCTCTTCGGAAGTAGCCTTCACCATCTTTTCTTCTGAAGCATTCTTCTTCTCGAAAAGTTTCAAGGGAGCTTTCTTGTTCTTTTGAACTTTCTTAGCCTTAACTTCCGAAGATATTTTCCCTTCGGAAGAATGAGTTTCTTCCGAAAGCAACTTTGCTTTGGAAACAAGCTTTCCCTTCTTTATGACTTAAACCATATGGTAAGGTCCAAATATGAAACCTCCTTGACTTTTTCTTTCTTAATATTATTTACATAATGTGTGCTTGTAGGATTGTAGTAACAATATTTAGCCATGTGGTTTTGCAAATCACACATTATGCATGCAATGTTAGCTTTTTGGGAATTTGAGGACTTCTGTTTCTTGATTTTCTTGTCTTCATCAACAGTTTTTCCCTTTAACTTCTGATCCTTCTGCAGGACAGATGTGCTGGTACTACACACTTTTCTTAGATAAGAGTTTTCAATCACCTGGAACCCAATTAAAATAAACACACCTTTTTGTTTTGGGTCAATTTTCAGCTAGGACTTAGCCACTTTCTTAGCAGTTTTTCTGACTGTCTTAGCCCTGTTTCTTCTGGCTTGGTGGTTAAGGGTTGATTATCACTAGTGAGAGAGGTTTGGTTTACCTCGTTCTTCCCTGTGATGGTCTCTATAGTTGCATCACTCTTTAATTCATGAAAAGGTGGGTCAACAGATGGAACCTTTTGCTCTTCAGTCTCACACTTTTTTGTCTAATAGACTCATAAGAATGTGGTGGAGCAACTTCATTAGTTCCTAACCCACTTCTATTTTGATAACAAATTTTTGATTGAGAGGATGATGCAAAAATGGATTGAAAGTTTTGCTCAGAAATAGCATGCTTCCTGGCTTGAACCTCAGCTTTGACAAGCTGAGCTTGAGCCTCTGTCAATTTGGAGATTAAATATTTGATTTGAGTCTTGTAATTGGTATGTTCATGTTTTAACAAGGTCACAATTTTCTCTAACACTTCAATTTTCTTTTGATAGTCACATTCAACACTTTTAAAAATAGATTTTAAGACATTTAAAGACTTAATATCAGATTTAATTTCCATATTATAGCCGTGATACAATTTAACTTTAGCAATGCAAGGTGGAGTACAGAGGTGTGCATATACCTTGTTGTTATCAGTTCCAGCCATCAATGCTTGAGTAAGAGTCACATCATGTACCATGAAGCTCCAGTCAACTTAGTGAGCTACAACAACTGTATGTTGTTTTGTTGACTTCTCGGAAGCTTTAGGTGTTGTGGGATGTGTGGGGACTTGAGAGATTCTCGGATTTGATTTGGGAGCCTTGCATTTCCTGGCAAGGTGACCAAGTTGGTTACAATTGTAACATTTGGGCATTGTCTTATTAAACCCAAACTTGTCATTTGTTGGGTTCTGGGGAAACTGCCTTCAAGTTCTCTTGAAAAACTTCTTTGCCCTGTAAGTTAATAAAGCCATCTGTGGACAATATCCATGTACTCAACATCATCTGGGCTGAAACATTCTAAATCATCAAAGCAGAACAGAATGTCCATTTCCTGAGACAAAGGCACAACTGTGCTGGAAAGGACTCGACGGAGCCTGTTGAGACCTTGGAGTCTCAGGGAATGTGATGTATGGCCCAGAAGAACAGAACCATTAAGGCATTGTTAGCAAGAAGGCTTGAGGGTCTGCTCACCTGGTGGCCTTTCTTGTTTTCCATCTCTACAAGGTATCCATCAAGGATGCCATATAGTTCAGTAATGGTAAAGGAGTTTAGGTTTTCTGTCCTCTTGATAGAGACATAATAGAATGTCCACTCATTTGAGAGTGCACTCGTGAATTTTCTTGAGAGATTTCTCAATTCAAGAGATATTCCCACAGACTGAATGGAAGAGAAAAGGCATCAAACAGTTCTTTGGCTGACCTGCAATGCTCAAAACCCACCATAATAGAGTTGGGTATAGCAGTCATCAGAACAGTCATAGTGTTTCTATCAATGTCCATTTTTTTACGGTCTTCATTAGAGTAATCTTGTGCCGCCTTCTCTATAATGGCACCGTTTCCACCTGGTGTTGCAACCTTTGGTTTGTAAGGACCATTGGTGATAGATTGCCACATTTTGACATCTTGGTATCTGATGAACCCTTCAATACGTCAGCTCTATGATCTAAAGTTTTCAGGGGTGATGATAGGTGTTTTGGTCATTTTCCCCATCTTACATTCAAATTTTTGGTTGAGGGCCATTTTGAGTGTGATGAAAGAAAGAGTGAAGACAAGGTTGATTTGGATGATAAGATCAAATTGTAGGATAAGTATTGGTCACATAACACTAATGTTTTCTCTCAAACTCATTGAATCACATTCGGTTAGATGATAATAATATATTAAGTAATCAAAACACAAAAAGATAATTTTCAAGATACTTGTATATATTACTTCTCAACTCAAAGTGTTACAAGACTCTTACAAGCATATTAAATGAGTTACAACGAGAAACTATATATACTATTACCTATTGCTGGATATACTTTGATATCAACTAGAAACCTATGACTAAAGCAAATACTATATTGCTAAAGACAAGGTAACTTAGATAAAATATTACCTAATATTTGGTAGTCATGACATGTCCATAACATACCTATTGTCACCACTAAAGTTAGTAATTGTACTGACTGATAAAAAATAAACAGTGGAATAAAGTATGATCAACTACATGGGAGTGGGAAAAACACTTTGCAATATCTCAAAGATATGCAGCAGAGTGTCAAAAGGACCGTACTTATGTCCACTGGTTCATAGTAGGTTCTTCCGAATGTTAACTGGCTTCGAAAGAACTTGTTTTTCCATACTTTAGAAGATGCTACTTCTTCCGAGACTTGAGATATTCTTCAGGCTTTCATACTTCGGAAGTCATTGTATTGAATTCGTCTAAGTGTTGAACTCTCGAAAGAAGGAAGACTTTGTTTTTGGAAGCTCAGCATTTGCATTCAAAAGTTCTTCATCAGTTATATCAAAATTATTTAAGTGTTACTTTTGATTGCACCAGCCTTTTTTGATCCAACAAAAACAAGTAATAAAAACCATTTCAATGCAATTATATAACTTTTATCAGATTTTAATCATCACAACAAAGGTTTAAAAACAAAAATCAGCTATACATTATAAGAACAAGTTGATAACTGAACTCCATATTAAGTTGTTGTAACAACAATACAACATTATTTAGTTAATCACACAAAACAACATGATACATTTAATAGCTTTAACAAAACTAAGGAGTTGATTACCTTAGAGGAGTAAGGGGATGATGGTGCTGTAATTACAGATTGAGCGAAAATCGATGGTGATGGTGGTTGTGGGTTGTGGGTCGCAGTTGCAGTATGGATGTCGATCGCTACGGGGGCGTAAAACCATACCAAATAGCAACAATGTCATATTATCGTCAGCAACCACCAACACCGGAAAATATCGTATTAAAAAAATAATAAAGAAAAATAAAATCGAACTGAAAGTAGACGTAAAAACATAAAACATTAAAAATAATAACCAAACTTTTATATGAGTGTGTTTTGAATTTCTGAGACATTGTTGTCGTTTGGTTTTTGATTCAGACTATGACCATATACCATCTTCCTTATACATGTCAAAAAATAATATTATTTATTGGTTGCTCGTCATTCTTCTCAGTCACCATCTTGTTTGGCTTCTTTTTTTTTGCGGCTTTGCTTTTGATGGTAAATCCACAAGATCTTCTTGAGTTTGTTGAAACTGAGGTTGTTACATTTGGGAGGTTTTTTGAACCTGTTGCCATTGAAGAAACTATTGAGGATCAAAGTTAGGTTGTTAAAACTGTGGCATGACAGGAAATTATCCAAATTACGGGAATGAAGGTCCCTGTTGAAACTGGGGATATGGTTGTGTTTGTTAAAACTGAGAGAAGTTTTGTGATTGTGAGAAAAGAGGGAATAATGGTTGTTGTTGTGAATTTTGCTAATCATCATTATCGTTTAACAAATCAGTAAAAAAAATTGATGTCTTGGATCCATTTTGAAAGTGTGATGTTGAAATTTTTTGAAAGTTGGTAAGATTTTGGGGTGAAAAATAAGTTAGTTTTAGTGGGTATTTATAGGGGGAAAACTAGCCCTTTTTAAAAAAAAAATAGTTGTTAAAGATTGCAAATAGCGGTTGTGGCTTTTTTTTAAAAAAAGTTTGTTTTTTTTCTTTTAATATAGTTGGCTTTTTTTAATAAAGCATGTGGCTTTTTTTTAAATAAAAAAATAAAAATTTAACTCATATTAGCCCACTAATAAATGTATTTAAATGCACTTGATCAAGTATTTGCTTTTCCTTCCTACATCCTCTTCAACACTTCCTCTTCAAATACATCCTTCACCTTACTAAATGCATTCTCTCTAATTGAAGCATTGGAGATAGATAAATGTCGAGAAAATCAAACTTTATCATAATTATTACTCTCTCTCCTCTATTAGTTATTTATATCATAAGTAATTTAATGGTTCATGTCCCCTAAAAAAGGAATAAACAGATGGCATGAATAAAGAGAAGAAAATAAAGGCAACAAACAAACTCAGAACATTGATTGAATCATGAGTCGGGAATGATATATACATGCCGAGTTTCATCAATTAAAAAAATCGCCTATAAAAAAAATAAAGAAAAATAGAAAAACAAATAAATAATGATAAAGAATCATGATAGCATCATATATTAACTTCTTTACAATAATTTTCAAACCTAATCACCCTTGTAAATCTGTTGGATAAAGACAATCCACATCAACTAGCATGACAATGTTGATGACCTAGCACTCCCTTCATTCCACATTAAAACCCCTAACATAATTAGAGTATATTCCATCAAATAAAGCCCGATCACCTTGAAAAAAATCATGGAGCGACTGATATCAAATTAATTGATCTAAAACTCATTAATAACATTATATATTAACGTCCTTCTGAATATTTATGAGATTGGTCGGTTTCGTAGATGGTAGACAAGCGAAGCCTAAAAGACCGAACACCCAACCGAGCCTTCCTCGCGTTCATCCTCCGTACGGATCCGGATCTAGACATACCAAGACTCGAACCACCGTCCACACGCAAGCGCTTATCTGCTTCTCCATCCACCATCACATAACTCATCTTATTAGTACGGTAGCAAATCACCGCTAGGGGTTATGACGAGGGCGGAGGAGACGATATCGGTGCGTGAAGACAAACAACTGCCCATACGTAATACGTTTTGATTTTGGGATTGAAAGTTGAAAAAGGGGATTGAATTGGTGTGTTTCTGTAATTGTGTGTGTGGTATAAAAGTATGAGGATATGAGATGATTGGAGTGTGGGAAAGAGGTATATATAAACGACAGCAGTCGGAGTCAAAATGTGGGTTTAAAAACAAGTGGAAATTGGATGGATGGATGGATAGATGATGCTTCGTAAGCGATGACGCGTTGAGTTACATCAAGGGAAGCTTGCTTATCAAGTCAATTAAAGTATATGGTTAATGGTATGAATATAAATAGTAATTATTTTAAGTCCGATCTATTTAATTTGAGTTATCCATTACACGTAAATATAAGAAGGTTATAGTTTTAGTTCTCACTTTTAACAAAATTATTCAGAGTTGAGTCATATGGTTTTTCATAATGTGTTTCCTCTTGAGCGGGTGGAGGTGCGTTCTAGGTTGAAAAAAAGATAGGTGTGTCGATTTAATTTAACATATATCTTCCGAATCAAGGTGACATATTTTCCTTTAACAATTAATATAGATATTAAATTAATAGATATTTATATATATTGAAAAATTAAAAGATATTTTTTTGATATAAAATATTGATTGAAACTAAGGATAATTAACTAATTTAGGTAATAATACAATAACAATACATTTTCTTAAAATTTAATTTTAAAGAAAAAGTTCTTAAAAAAATTTGTTTTTAAACACTATATTTTTTAAAATAATGTTTTTCAAACTGTAATTTTTATAAATTTCAACGATCTTTTTAAAATATGTTTTTCAAACAAGTTAATCATCTAATTTGTTTTTAAAAACAATTTTTTCAAAAGTTATTTGTTATTGACAAAAGTTACGGAGAGTAATATTTTAATAGAGTATATTAATGTTATAAGTGCAAGAATTAATTTTACATGGGATGAAAATACATTTTTATAAGTGCAAAAATTAACTTTACATCGGAAGGAAATACATTTTTTGAATGAATTGGAAGAACAAGTTTTTTTCTCAATGGTGTGTTTTTAGATAATCTAATGAAACTAGGTTATGTATATTAGATACCTAACAACTAACCAAGATGAATTAACCAACATGAATGAAATTAATGTACATAAGTTGAGATGATATGCATGTTGTTTAACTTTAAACAAATGTAACAACCCAAACATATTTATTGGATGTGATGAAGTCAATAAAACAATACTTATGGACCTCATTTTAGGGCATTGACAGTATAAGGCATCTGTAGGTCGGTTATCATTATACGGTACATTCATGACTTTAAAATTTAATAAAACAATATTTTTTAAATATCATACATAATGCAGTCCAATACACGTTTAACAAACAAAAAATCAACACTTCAATCTTATAACCATAATATTAATATTTCAAGGACTAAATTATACGAAAAATAAGATATAAATTAATATAAGCACACATTAAAAACACTCGTTAATTACTAAGTAAGAATCCAGGTTTAAAGCGACATAAAACATCTATATCGGAAATAAACGATTAAAACCAATAGAGAAACTCAATAACTAAAAAGGTAAATTATTCCAGTAACATAACCCACTTGAAAAAATAAATTTCATCCTAACTAAGTAAAGTACAAAATTCCAACATTTAGAGTTAAAGTGTAAAATTTATCAAAGTCTAGAAACCAACATTTAAAGTTAAAGTGTAAAATTTATCAAAGTCTAGAAACCAAAATTGAAAATATTAAAACCTTACTATTAGATAATACACAAGTTAAGATTTCAACAAGTCAAGTCCTGAAGCCTCAAATTATGCATGTGCAATTGGAACCAATAAAACAATAAAGTAAACTTAAAACACATTAGTTGGGCTTAGATAAGTATTTAATGAGATGCTAATACATAAAATTAAACTCAGGAACCTTATTGTTTGGTAGCACTTTAGATCCCCAACACTTACTTCAAGAACCATGTTTAGGTGAGTTTCAATATCCTTTTTTACTTAAAACTTTTTAGGTGAAACATATACTCTTTAAAGTTGTCCTCGAATATTAACACAATCGTTAATTGTAGTAGGAATTATTGGCAGTCCATAATTGGTTGTTGTGGAGATGGACTAGAAAGGGAACAGAGAGTAGGAAAACAAAAAATAAAAATATGAACTTACAAGAAAAAACCTTAACATTAAAACGACCATATACATTCATGTACAATGCATGTGATTTGGCTTAACAGGATAGATAACCACGTTAAGTAAAAGGGCAAAATAAAAGGACAAGCAAAGAAAGTTAAAAAAATTAAATGGTAGTTCATGACATTAACATTGGCCACCTTTATTAAAGAAAATAACCCTATATAGGTCCTCAAATTTTCAAAACCCTATTTTCTAATAAAAAGAGAGTCATTATTTAATTAGTTTTATACATTATATAGCTTTAAGACAATGATTATTTTTCCTGACCCAATCCACCCATATTTGTAGGAGAAACTCATTGTTTAAATGTTTACTATGGGGTAAAATTCCTGACCTGTCTGCAAACTTTTATATTTAAAAACTTTTATAATTTCTGAGACAATGTTGTAGTTTGGTTTCTCTTTCAGATTACGACCATATACCATCTTCTTTTTAAATGTCAAAAATAATATTTTTATTCTATAATAATTTTAATGCTCTGTCGGAAAAAACAAGGTTTATTTCATAAATAGTACTCCCTTTTCTTTTCTTTTAATAGTTAATATCATAACTAATTTAATGGTTCATGTCCCCCCTAAAAAAAAGAATAAACAGATGGCACGATTGAAGGAAGAAAATAAAGGCAACAAACAAATTAACTCAGAATAATGATTGAACTATGAGTCGAGAATGATATATTACATGGCCGAGTTTCATCAAAAAACTAAAACAAAAAAACAAAAAAATAATGATAAAGAATCATGATATTAACTTATTTACGAATAATTTTCAAGCTCATAACCAGGCCCGCCCTCCGGTCCATGTTAAAACCCTTGGCAACCGAAGCAACTTGCACCAAGTAAAATATGAATTATGCCCTTCACTTTAAAATATTATAAGCTAACTCCTTCAAAACCAATTGTTTCAAAACCAATTGATCTAAAACTAATTGATAACATTATATATTAACGTCCGTCTGAATATTTATGAGATTGGTCGGTTTCGTAGATGGTAGACAAGCGAATCCTAAAAGACCGAACACCCAACCGAGCCTTCCTGGCGTTCATCCTCCGTACGGATCCGGATCTCGAGACTCGAAGACCCGAACCAGGGTCCACAGGCGGACGGTTATCTGCTTGTCCATCAACCATGACATAACTCGTCTTATTAGTAGTCTCCGTGACAACAAAAGGAGAAACCTTTGACTTCTTCTTCGGACCACCCATTCCCACCCTACACCCGGTGGTTTTGGACCCAATGGACCCGAGGGCGACGCTGGCTTTGACCGCGAGTGCGGCCATTTCGGAAGCCCCGAGTGGACCCCGAAGTTTGGAAAGGGGTAGAATAAAATATATCTGAGCAGCATCAAGCTCATCCTTGGGGCTCATGGGTGTGATGTGCTCCTCGTAGGAGAGACTGTCGGAGTTGCAGAGGAAGAAAGCTGAGGAATCCACTGTTTGAAGGACGTCGGAGACGATGACGGGAGTCGAATACGGCACCAAATCACCGCTAGGGGTTATGACGAGGGCGGAGGACACGGTATCGATGCCGGAAGACAAACAACTGCCCATACGTTTTAAATTGGTGTGTGTATGTGTGTGTTGAGTAATATTAGTGTGTGAATTGTGGAATGATCAAAGTGTGTGTGGGGAGGGGGTATATGTATATGTAGACAGCCGTTGTCAGCGTCAAAGGGTGGAATAAAAAAACAAGTGGAATTTGGATGGATGGATAATAGATGCTTTGTAAGCGATGACGCGTTGAGTTACATCAACAGAAGCTTGGTTATCAAGTTAATTAAAAAGGGAAAATTCTCGGAATATATGTGTGTGTGTGTGTTTTTTGTTATCTTCTTCCTTCTAAATGTTTGTTTTAAATTTTATCTTCTATTTTAAAACTAACGCGTGGTCAATAGGTCACCACCTGCGAAATAAAGGCGTGAGCTATGCAACTTTGATTTGTTTATGATTTCAAATATAATATTAATATAATCAATTCTTATCTAAGAAAAGTTTTGTTACAATTTTTTTATACACTCTAATTTTTTTAAATATGTTTTTTCGAAAAATGTCAATTTAAAAGTTTTTTATATTGAAAAACTTCATATTTCATAAATATTTGTTTTTAAATATTTTATGTTTTTAATAAATAGAGACATGTCTTTAATTTATAAAAACATATTTTATAATTTAAAAAGTATATAATAGTTATTATCATTTAATGTGTCATTAAATGGTAAACTTTCGTTCCGGAAATAACCTGTGTCCAACCTAATGGATAGTATAGAAAAATATCATGTGCCTTTTGAACATTTTGGTTATTAGTATAAATAAAAGGGCTATTGGATTATAACAATCTCAATTTTATTTATTGGTCGGGATTAATTCCAACTCAGGAAATATTTACAGGCATTTCTAACTTTAAACTTATTTTCTCTTAATGATCATTTACTAACTAAGAGTTAACCATCGTTAGTTTTTGTGAGGAAATGAGGCCAACTCTGAGTCATTTTTCAACTCCATCACCGTCTAGTTTTAATTAAGTCTATTTTTCATTGTCTAACCTCCATCATCACCTAAAATCTACCTCAAATGAGTTTGATGGTTTAAATCATGAGGTGGAAATTAACGGGTTTTTGGGTGTGAAAGTTTTGAATTGACAGTCCTGCTAATAAATTTCAACTTCTTATTTAATGTTTTAGCCACAAAAAACAGTCAACGTCATTAAAAACTAACGGGGTCAACTTTTAGTTAGTAAGGGATCGTTGGAGGAAAATAAACTTAAAGTGAGGGTATATGTAAATATTTACTGAGTTGGAATTAATCTTAGCCAATAAATGAAACTTGAGATTATTAAAATTCAATAACCCCAAATAAAAAATCAGATTTTCTTTTTGGTTAAAGTTCTCTGTTTTTGGTTTTGAAGCTATTTGATTACGTTTACATTGTATGTTGTTATGAACCTAAGATACCCAAGTCAATGGACCCAGTTAGGCAGCCCAGCTAGAGAGGCCAACAAGATCAATATGATCTATGAAGAAAGCCATACAAATATAAATCAAAATCGAAGGGGATGAGATGTCATGAATATTGTCATGTGGTGTTGAGAGTTTCTTCATCCCATCCCCTAATCTGCAATCTCTAGTCTTCTCATCCCCTTTTGTTTACTTGTCTTTGTGTTATCTAAGTCTTGGTTGTAATCATTCCAAAATCAATAGCCATTTAGCACACTACTTCGTAACTCAATTACTTCTCTCGCTGTTATTATATCGGATCATTCCAATGTTGTTTCAGGCGATTGAATTTCGACAATTGGTTTTAACCATGATTAATCGTAAAGCAATTGCAAGTGTGAATCTGAAGCTTTGAAAGTGCGTTAGTGAACACATAATTTCATCAAACAGGAATGCATCTAAAAAGTCTGGTTGGCTATTCATTGGAACTTATAAGTTGAATATATTAATGTTCTTTCACCCTCAACTAGGGGTGAGCAAGTTTAGGGTATACCCGATTATTACCGAGTACCGCAACCGATATTTAACCTTTAACCGACCCGATGGTAGAATGTGTAGCAGGTACTCGGTCCTTGGTTATGTAATATTCGGGATCGGGTCAGTACTTGGGTATCAAACCGAAAAATCCGACAGTTGTAGTACCGAACGAGAATTTGGAAAACCTAGAAAAATCAGGAAATAACAAAATTATAAAGATATGATCATAAATAATTTAAATTCAATCGAAATAGATAATTTAAATTCAATCGAAATTGATACAATATGCATTCTTCATATTGAATATAATTTGCATTCTTCAACATACAAGCTTCATCATAATCAATATAACATATTGTTGCTGCATCAAAATACCAGGTTAGTTTTTTTAGTAAACATTATTCATATATTAAAAACAAATAATTGGGTGATGTTATTCCGATGTATTAACATATTCATCATAAACAATTGGTTATCATGGTTAAACAAAAACATAGAATGTTTTCAATATGCTTTCATGATGTTATTGATGATTATATCACTTGATACATCAATGCACAAAGCACCTTCAAGTGATTACACTTCAACTTGCAGAGGTTGACTCATAGTTACCGATCGCAATTTGAAGTCGTTTCAAACGGCAATGAAATGCGAATTCGTTCACCAAGAACAACGCTCTGATCAATTTTTTTAAAAGTACCGATCGACTTGAAATCATGAATTGAACAGATTTTGGAACAACGAACCAATCAATTCCGTCTACGGATTAAATGGCGGTGTTCCAACATCAAACAATTAAAGCATTTGAAATCGAGTAATTAAAGAACAATTAAAGCCCAGAACACTCGAATCGTTGGATTTAGTGTAGTGTTCCAACTCCATGTTCCAAATAAACCATTTAAAATCTGTTATTGAACAACTATTAGGGCCCTTTCTCTTTGCCCTTGCCTTACATTCCCTTATTCTTCGGGTCCAGGACCGTTGTAACCTTTTGTTTCATGCTTGGTATTGGATGATGGAACGATTATCGGCAACGCGTCTGAGGTTGCTAAGGCCTTAGACATCATCAACGTGGAAGGGCCATCTCTGGGGCTTTATCTCAACATTAAGAAAACAGAGGTTTTTTGGCCGACATGCGATGGGCGTAAAGTTCAGGACGGACTTTTCCCGAGAGGGATTGGTAGACTAGAGAGGGGGGTTAAGCTCCTTGGTGGAGCTGTTAGCCGTGATCCTAGCTTTATTGAGGAGTTGACTGGGCGGCGGGCCTCGGGAGCGGTTGACCTCATGAAACTCTTGCCCTGCCTTAGGAATCCCCAATGTGAACTACTTTTGCTAAGGTCGTGCATGGGAGTTGCTAAGTTACTTTTTGGGTTACGCACTTGTCAACCCCATTTGATGGAGGATGCGGTATCTCGGTTCGATGATGGCCTTAGGGAGGCTATAGAAGACTTAGTCGTGGGTGGTGGCCCTTTTTTGGTGATCTCCAATGGCGTTTGGCATCTTTGCCAATGCGTCTCAGTGGTTTGGGACTCCTTTCAGCTCGAGATGTTGGGGCTTATGCTTTTGTGGCCTCTAGAGCTCAGTCTTGGGAACTACAAGATCATATCCTTCGAAACAGTGGGGTCTTCGGGCTTGATCCGGACTATCAGCAGGCGCTCGAATGCTTATATGTCCTTCTTCCAGACTTGGATATTGGCGGTTTCTCTAATAAGGACACCACCCCCTCGAAGCCACAAACAACTTTGGCGAATGCTCTGTTTAGCAAAATCGCTCAAAGCCTGGGAGAAGTTTTTTCTTTGTCATCCCGCCAAAAGGCGGTGTTTGAGTGCCTGAAGGCCCCCATGCTCAGGACTTTTTGACCGTTATCCCGATTGAGGGGTTGGGACAGTGCATGTCTCCAGTAGAATATAAAGCAATTCTCAAATACCGGTTGATGATCCCTATGTACCCGGAAGATGAAACATGTCCGATATGTCGTAAAGCTTGTATGGATAAATATGGGGAGCACGCCCTTCACTGTAAAGAGCTACCTGGGTTCAAATATCAGCATGACTGGGTACGAGATGTTTTGGGGGACATCCTAAGAAGAGCTGGGATTTCTGCTAAGAAAGAAGCCCTGTGAATTTCCTCACGGACCCTATGGAGGGGAGATCTACTTTGCGACCAGCGGATCTGCTCGTCTTTGGCTGGGCTGGGGGCAAAAATGCTTGTGTGGACCTCACAGGGGTTTCCCCTTTGTTTGGTTTACGGGAAAACGGTTTTATAGCTGGTCAAGCAGCAAGAAAGGCAGAATCAAAGAAAATGGTAAACATGCTAAAGCTTGCGCATAGAACCAGCACGCTTTTGTTCCCTTTGCCTTTGATACATTTGGCTCCCTAGCGCCAGAAGCTATCAATTTTTTGACCAGGGTCCAACGGGTCATAGACAACCATTGCTCAACCCCGGGAAGGCAAGGATTTGTTTTTGGAAGGTTAGGATTTGCTATTCAGAAAGGGGTGGCGGCGCAGCTTGTTGCCCGTCTACCTTCTATTTTGATGTAACTTGACAAAACATTATTAATTGTAATCTAAATGGTATTTAAAAAAATTGTAGCAATTAAATTTGGAATTTGGTAATTTGAATTTTCTATTTTGGTAATTTGGAATTTAAAATTTAAAATTTTTGTATTAAAATTTTATAATTTGTTTTCTTGTGCATTCATTTTAGATGGATCTAGAGATTGTTCAAAACTTGTCAAGTGATGAATATCAGGTTCAAAAAAGGAAGTCACAACCTGATCAAAAGAGCAAATGAATCAAAAGAAAAGTAAAAATACAGTCGGTACTAAAAAGGGGGGGTTCCAATGTTTGAGATGATTTTGAAAAGTTTGTAGATGGGGAGGGAATAAAAAGGCAAGATGTAAGCATTGTCTTAATGTATTAGCCGCAAACTCATATATAAATGAAATGGATTGAAACGATATATTAAGTCATGTGTAAAACATCCAAATCGGTTAAAAAGTCAAAGCAACCTATGTTTTAAGAATAATGCTGATGGCGCGAGTGGAAATAGTGAAGTAAAAATATGGAAATTCAATGAAGAAAAAACCAGAAGAGCAATAGCTGAGATGACCATACTAGACGAGCTTCCTTTTGCAATTGTAGAGCATGAGGGATTTAAAAGGCTTATGGAAACCATTTGTTCTAATTCTAAGATTCCTAACAGGTTTACAGTTGCAAGAGATTGTGCAGACATATATTTAGAGAAGAAAGAGAAACTCAAGTCTTTTTTACAACGAGCAAACCACAAATGCTTCTGCATCGACACATGTATTTTGTTTAAAATATATAATTTATCTTTCAAGTATTAATTTTAGTTTTTATTTCAAAACTTCAAATATCATTAATTTTAACATAAACATGTGTGAGACAAGTGGTTGCAAATCAATTCTTCACTGAATCAATGCATATTGATAAGCATTTACGAATGTTAAAGGTTCAAATGACTTGCTAAATATGCAATAGGAAGTACTATGCAAGAGAAGTTTGATAAATATTGGAGGAAGGATAAAAAATTTAATAAGCTTCTATACTTCGCAACCATTCTTGATCCTCGTTGTAAAGTTCGAGTCATTGCATT
Source organism: Flaveria trinervia (assembly GCA_025506515.1). Lineage (NCBI taxonomy): Eukaryota > Viridiplantae > Streptophyta > Magnoliopsida > Asterales > Asteraceae > Flaveria > Flaveria trinervia. Next base: position 16,799,879 of record CM046456.1, on the reverse strand, counting down.
TGGTTATAACAAAATATTTACGGCTGAAAAAAGGAGGGTGAAATAGAATATGGCATTAAGAAAAAGTTGATGCGATAGTTAAATCTATCATTAGCGAATTGGAAATAGTATTTGATTTTTATAAGCTAGCAAATGAAACTCGAAGCTCTAATGACGTTAGACAAAGAAACATGGATGTTTCGTCACAAGGAGATAATAAAGATCATGATTTTTTAAATGACTTCAAATCGGATTGTGATTTTACAGTGTTTAACGCCAAGTTGGAACTTCAAAGGTATCTTGAAGATATGGAAGAGGCTTATATCGGGGATTTGATATTCTACAATGGTGGATAAGTTCATATTCAAAATATCCAATATTAGCAAAAATGGCTAAAGGTATGTTTAATATATATTATTAGCAATTCTTTCGAGCTATTTAATTTCTAACTTTTTGTATTATATTTTTAGATTTTTTAGCCACTCAAGTTTCGAGTGTAGCTTCCGAGTCAGCTTTTAGTATATGTGGATGCTTTGTGGAAACATATAGAAGTTATCTTTCCCCTCCGGTTGTCGAACAGTTGTCGAAGTATTCATATGTTCACAGAACTGGATTCGTAAGTCAAGTAACGAAATCAATTATGACGAGGATTGGACAACATTTGATAACCTTGGATCACATAAGGCAACATACAATTAATTTTTGCATAGTTCATTTACATAACCTTATTAATAATTATATATTATTCTTTGTCGAAATTTCTAATAACTTGGAGCCAAGTAGCACAAATGTTGATAGAGATTAATGGTGGTCGCGAGTGCATATGAAGGAATGAATAAAGACATTGTTTAAGCAATTTTAATTATAAACATTTGGTTGGGTTTTAATGTTCAATTTTCATAAGGTATTATCTTATTGTTTTGAATATTAAGACGTTCGCATTGAAGTTTATTTTTATTGGATAATTGTTGGGATGTGTGTTTGATATTTTTATACAATTAAAGACTAATATTTTGTTTGGTGTGATTATGATTAATTGATATATTCATGTACTTTATAAAATCGGGAATTGGGTAGATGGACTAATACCGACTTTGTTAAAAACCGATTCCCGAATATGTTATCTTGGTCCCGGTATCGGTACATAACTTTCCATCAAATCGGGTATTGGGTCGGGTCGGGTCGTACTAACTAGGTCTCAGTTACCCGACATTGCTCACCCCTACCCTCAACACATCACAGGAAAAGTGTTGTTCTTTTTGCTGGGAAAATAAGTTCAATCTTTATAATTTTTTTAAATATTTTTAAAAGTGATTATGAGTGGAGGAGAGTGAAAAAATAATGATAAGTATATAAAAATATTATTAGTTGAAAAAAAGAAAATATAGTGATTTTTAATGTAATTAACAGAATAAAAATAAGAAATATTAGAGATGCTTATTATGTCACTTATCATTATTTAGTACAATATAGTTTTTGTTAATAAACTTACTTAATTATATAGTTTAATCATTAATGTAGATGGGTGAGCAATGACACATTGACACATGCCTTATTGTTATACAAACATCTTATTTAGTGGTGGATTTAAAAATTTATTTATAAATAGTTTTTATTTATTAGATGCTACAATTTCATAAAAACAGACATAAAAGATTTAGGGTCAATTCAGGCACGCCGGTAAATAAAAAAAATCAAAAGCTAAAATTACTTAGAGGTAAATACCCTATATACTTTTATCATCTTCAAACAAATATGTTGTATCACTGTTCTAATTTATATTACAAGTTTTGTAGTTTTTGTAAAAAATAAAATTCTGATGATTATTTTCTTTCACTTATTTTCTTTTACTTTAACTTAATTTCATCTTTCTCATCAAAATCAAGATCAAATGGATTCACCGTCTGAAAAAACATTGTTGTCATTTGAAAAAACCCGCACATATATTTTTATATGCTCATGAAATTCATTGTATTTTAATGACTATGATGTAATCTACATAAGTCCACCCTTGATTTCTCATTCCTTCGTCAATTCCACGATTCATTTAAATAAAGACAGATTTTGGTATTCCAATGTATACTCATAATCTTAAAGGTTAGCTAATACTCTAGGTCATGATTAGTGTTAATTTCTTAAGTTGAAGCATTTCATTTAGGTGGTTTTTTATTCATACTAGAGTTGATTCCTTGACGCGCGTTGCATGTCTTAAAATCGAGCCTTGAGTAAACATAGTAGAATAATGTGTGGCTCAAAACCGATTGTTAGTTACAACTATTAGATGAAACGACCACTAGACCAAGACAACCAACACCATTTTTGGTGTATCATCACAGCCACAATTTAATAAGAGTGAACTGTCTCAAATGAACATACGTTCATCATCATTAACAAAATGTACCACACATACGCAAACCCAACAATAATCCTGAAGTACTAAAACAACTCTCAGATGTGCTCTGCACATCATCATTAAGTGAAAGTATAGGCAAAACACATCTCCATTTGAGAAAAGTTTAGGGTTTATGACCATGAACACCAGATGACCGCTTAGAATGCAAACATTGAACATCATTGGGGCAAGAGTAACCATAGATATAGAAAACCCAAAACAAACTTCCTAATTGATGTTATGTCATAAAGAAAATCGCCACCAACACTAGATCTAGGAGAAAAATGGCTCTCAGATGTGGCCGACACATATCATCGAGCAACCCAAAACCATTAAAGGAAAGTTGAAACATATGGCATGTAGAGGTCACCGATGGTGGTTCTCAAGATGGAGGTGTAACATTTGTCCATTTTGAAAAATCTAAACCCAAATCTTTTTGGGTCAAGTTGAAAATCAAATTTGTTATCTAGTTATTTTATTTATCTGTTTCAAAAATAATAAATGTGCCACTTAATCAATTTAACTTAAATTCTATAATTTATAAAATAGATTTATAAATGTTAAAAGGTTATAATATCTATAAGATTTTAAAATATTTAACTAAAATAAATAATCAAATTACAAGTCATGTAAGATTTATAAAGTTTATAAATATTTAATAAAAAGGAGTTAAACTAAAATTAGAGTTTTAATAAATTTAGAGTTCAATTGTAATTGTTAATTTATTTAAATTATTAATTTTTATATTCATTTCAAATTCCAATCATACTCCCTTTTGAAAGACTTGTAACTCACTATTAACACAACTAATAACCTCCTACTAACCTCAACTATAAAAGCAAGCTTTAGGTCTCACTTTTAATTTGCTCATTCTCTAAAAATCTCACACACAAACCTTTCATCATCCTTTGTTTATGATCAACTTCAAGAATTTTCTTTTACAAAGAATTTTCTTTTACAAAGAATTTTCTTTTACAAGTAGTTTTAAAAATTTTCTAATATTAAGTTAATCTTAAATTGCTTATATATTATATATTTCTATATTCTTTCAATCATCCTAAAATCCAATTGTTTTCATGTTCTTATTTTTATTATTTCTTCTATCAAATCTCTTTTAATTTAATAATTAGCATTTGATCATTAACCTTCTAACATTCACTAACTTTATAACAATCACTATTATTCCTAAATCAATCTAACAACACACTAACATAAACAAAGAATCATGTTTGCATATGGATAGCTATGTCGCCGCATTCGGTTATTCCACAAGATTATTTCTCTAAGTGAGTGCTATGCCGAAGACTTGGAATATTTTTTATAACTAAAATGAAGTCTAATGTATCATATATCGACATAATAAATTTGTTCTAACCCATTTCATGCTTTATTAATTTTAAAAGTACACATAAGTGTCTTACTTTAATTTTGGCTGAACATAGCCTGACTACAACTAATCATAACTTGGTAATAACATACTAAATTTGAGTAAACTCAGACTACAATATTAAGTTCATTGAATTATCTTTTTAACGATAGTTAATACATCTTCAAACACAATCGGACATTAAACAATAGCTTTCACAAGACAATTGCGTATTTCAGTACCATCTATCTTGTGATGTTGTTTAGACCTATTTACTGATCTTTTAATAAAAAATGTTTCTGAACGAAAGTTGTCCGGAAAACTCTGAACTAATCAACTGTAATTTTTATATTTTATGAAATCGTTTTCTTTTTTAAAACTTATTGAAACATGTACCAAATATTCTGTCCAAAATCTATAATTAATGTAATAATCATTTTTCAATTTACCTTTCCCTTTGGACATTCTCTAAACGTTCTAAATTCTTGTAATGAATTTCGACCTCAAGTGATTGTTTTTTATCCTTTAGGACATCACATTTGACTCTGAACATCCAAGCTTCCTTATATACTCTATAACCATCATTATACAATGTGAGTTTTCCATGTGAGTTCCCCATGTCTATTTTTACTTTATTTCACACTTTTTGGGGTGAAACATGTTAACCTTATAAATATACACTTGTGACACATCTTGATACTTGTAATGCACGAGAAATTTATTTATAAACTGGTCATGCTTATTTGAGATATTTGTGAGTCTTATATAATAGTCATCTTGTAAAACAATCATTAACTATTGCTAGCCTAACGACGTCATAGATCTATGTGCCTAATAAGCCTATTTGGTGCTAAATCCAAGGTTATTGCTGCTCCTGCTGACGTATGACTTATTCATCATGGGAACCAAGTACACTTAGCTAATCGTTATAACTTGTAATGGATATCATGGTCAAGGTTTGATTGTATCATTATGTTATATATATTCTTGCAATATTTTTTAACCTATGACATGAATTCCTTTTTAAACGTTGTTTTCATACGTATGTACAAATGCATAGGAACTCACCAACATTATATGTTGACCCTTTATTTTTCACATATTTCAGGATTGCTACTTGAGGACTTCTTCTTGCTCATATAGGACTTGGATTTAGTTTAATTAAATATTTTATGTTGTTGTTTAAATATTTGTTTTATTATAATGACTTAATTGTCAAGTATTATTCAATAAAAATGGCATTTAATATTATTTCAAGTTATTTAATTCCATAAACTATGAAGAATCGTTTCATATTCGTGCGCCTCAATGAATCCGCCTTGATGAATCCGCCGTCAGACGGGGTGTGACAGGAGGTAAGTGGCGACGATGAAAGGAATTGTTAGGTGACCATTGGTGTTCACTGTGACATAGGCGCCACCTAAGGCGACACACACAGACCACCAATGGAGTCTATCGCGGCCTTCTTATATGTTCGAGCGACGCCTTCCATCAAACAACAAGGAAAACCTAACACCCCAGTCGAGAACAAAAAAGTGTTTACCATCGTGTCAAAGGGCAAGGAAAGTCGAAATGTCAACGTCACCGCCTCCCATCACCACGACGATTGCCATCTACACAAAATCCAAGAATAAAGGGAGGAGCCATGCATCAGTGCTAACACATGAGGGTGATGGCAACACAACCCATGGTGACTTGTGCACCATTGCTTAAGCCCCAGAGATCACCAGCTCTCTCTCATTAAAAAGACAACATGCACAAGGGACCTATACACGATCCGAATGAAAGGGGCGAATGTGTAGCCGGAGACGGCGATGAGAGGAAACCTCCACCAACCGGCAGGTCCCTCACACACAATCTCTCTCCAGAATGAAACCCCAAGTACAAATAAAGAAAGTAGTAAAAAACCCCCTTTAAATGGGCAAAACAAAGCATGCAATGCATACTTGTACCTTGTGCATAAAAACCACAAAACATTATTCATCAGCTTCATTTATTTATATATAGGGTAATTTGCAAAAGTTATAGAGATTTATATTTTAACAAAGTATATTCATGTTATAAGTGAAAGAATTAACTTTATGTGGGATGAGAATACAAGTTTTGAATAAATTAGATAACCTGACGACTAACCGTGGATAGACTAGACCAACATGAACTAATAATTAATGTACATAAGTTAAGATTATATACATTACATTTTGTTTACTTTAAACAAAGGTAACCAATGCAAACATATTTTTTTGATGCCATGGAGTCAATAAACAATAGCCATAACCATATGGAGCTCATTATAATGTCTTGATAGTACAAGGCACGTGTAGATCTGTTATCATTATATGGTATATTCAAATCTTTATACTTAGATTATTAGTAAGTAACACAACCTTTTTTGTACTTGTTTACCTTTGAGGGCAAACATCCTAAACATATTTTGATATCTATGTTCATAACCAACATTATGTATTACATGACTTGACATATAACATCACGTTTAAGTCCCTTGTCACATAACTATTAGCCTAGCAAAGCCGTGAAATATATGAATAGTACTATTTGCACCCTTTTCATAGTTAGTCGCGTTAACCTCGTCTGTAGTCTAATGATGGCATATGTTTGTAGATACATGTGTACCTAGTTTAGGAGCTTAATGTAAAATGTCTTTCATGTCTTATATCTATGTAATTGAATGGGTATGAATGAAATACCATGTGTGGTTGATGCATATAATGTTTAATATTTCATTGTTTATTGTGTGATAACATATATTGAACTAACTATATAGGTTTGTGGTTGTTTACATAATTCTTAGTCAATAATGATTGAGAAACATGTTCAAACTCAATTGTGTGAAGTTATCATGCGAATAGACCATACTAATGGACCATACGTATGAATACTTCATGCTAATGGACTAGTCGTACGACTGAACCAGGAGACTGGATCAGTCGCACGATTGAGACATAAGATTGACTCAGTCGCACGACTGGGCCTTCATTCGTGCAGATGGATCAATCGCATGCTTCAGTCGCACGACTGAACCATGCAAATGGTTCAATCGCACGAATGGAAAACCCTAACCTATAAATATCACCTAATTCGTGGAAAAACTTAACAATTCGAATACCTACGCACATAATCATACCCTAGCCATCTAGAGAATCAAGAAGACCTATTTCAAGTTCATAGATCACAGTTGATCATGTTCTAATCATTCATAACGTTTCATTAATCGTTAGAGTTATCATAGCTGTGTTCTCCCTGATTGGATCACCAATCAAATAGGATTCCGCACTATTTGAGTTGGTATACGCGTAGAATCAGTTAGTGCTCTGTATCTAAACGGTCCTAACAAGTGGTATCAGAGCCTTGGCTCGTGATTTTGCGTGTGAGTCAATCGTTTTTTCGGTGTAAATATCACGTTTTTGTAGTAAAAAACACCATCTTTTTGGTAAAACAGTGTTTTTCAGTGTCTCTAGGTCTAAAAGTTCACATTTTCTGGCTTACGGCAGATTAGGATTTGTGAAAAATCGTATTTTTGTGTCAAAGTGCCAAAATCTTCAAATTTTCAAATCCAGCAGCCTCAGTCGCATGATTGGCTCAATCGCACGACTGAACTCAATGGCACATCCCATACGCACGATTGAACTCAGTTGCCCATCCATTCGTACGACTAAACACCCCATTCGTATTGTTCAAACGCACCTACTTAATCGCATGATTGACTCATCCGCATTGATTCAATCGCACGATTGTCTCATCCGCATTAGTCCATCCGTATGATTGACGCAATCGCATCTCTCCATTCACACCAGTTAAATAGTTTTGTTCTAACTCTCGAAGTATAAAGAAATGGAAGAACAGTACTCGGCATTTACTGTAGGTAGGGACTCACATATTCAGAACCTGTTACTTCTAGAAAACGAGATTGGGAATCACAATAAGCCGCCTAAGCTTATCACGTTAGACGATTACCCACAATGGAAGCAAAGGTTAGAGATTTATCTAAATGGTGTTGATCCCAATCTGTGGGAATCAATCGAGACTGGTTATAGTATGCCAGTTGGTGCTGATGGCGTCAAACTTACTCTAGGCGGCATGATTGATAGCTAGAAGGTGAAGTACAATGTTGAGAAAAAGGTCTATGCTCTGTTGACTCAATCGATACCTAAGGATATATTCCATCAATTTTCTGAGAATAAGCAAGCAAAGAAATTATGGAGGCTCTGAAAAAAAAATACGACCGGAATGCATCGTTAAAAGCCCTAAATGCGAAAGATTTGAAGAAGGAGTTCGATAACTTCTCATCAATGGGCAAGGAGAGCTTGGATGATGTCATCGACTGATTCTACCATTTAATGAGTGAGTTGCACACTCATGGGGTTACAACATCAATGGAAGATAAGGTCTCAAGCTTTGCCATGGACTGCCAGAGAAGTGGGACTCGTGTGTCTAATTTGAGACAGAACAATTTATTGGCCAAATTAGACATAAATGACTTCATCCTGAAACTAAGGGAGGAGGAACTGAGGATGAAGTACAGGTCTCAGAAAGGATCTTATGATCAAAACCCATCTCTGTATAATTCAACTTCCACCTCAAAAATCTCAGGAGCACCACTTCAAACTGCTTTCGTGTCAAGTTCAACAGCTCCTCCGCAAGCCTCTACTTCAGGATCTGAAACGTGTGGGTCATCTAGCACCCAATATATAGTACCTGAATCAAATACGACAAAGTTGAAGACCGAGAATCTCGGGAATATCACTATGGAGGTTGCAAAGGAGCATATGGACCTCTTAGCTGCAGTTGTTCATTCTTATGATGGACTAGTTGCAGGAAATATCGGAAATTGCCATCTGGCTGATGAGGATACGAGCAGGTGGACGAGAATGAATTGGAAAATATGGATATTATGTGGGCATTGGCTAGTGTTGTCCGTAGAGCCAAGAAGTTTGTGAAGAAGACTAGACAGAACTTGATAGCCACTAAGGATACCACTTTTGGTTTCGATAAAACCAAAGTTACCTGTTTCAACTGTGGAGAAAATGGGCACTTCAAACGTGAATGTGTGAAGCTCAAGAAGACAGGTAACGGTAATCCTTTCTCATCATTCAACCGCAAAGACAAACCCACAAGTGAAGCTGCATCATCAAGCAAAGATCCTAAAGCCATGACTGCACAAGATGACGAAGGTCAAGATTGGACCTTTTGTTTTGTATCCCCGGGTGAGTCCAACATCGCAAATGTTGAAGTTTTAGATGATGACACTGCAAGTGAAGGTGATATAGCAGTTGAGCTAGTAATGTCAGATCATGAAGATGTTGCTAATATGGTCACTCGCCTGAATGAAGAAGATCTCAGAACTACATGTTCAAAATCACCAGCACCCGAATAGTCAAACTCTACGTTGATGGCTGATTCAACCGAACCGTCTCAGGTAAGTACCACAGACCAACTTTTTGATAATCATGCTTGTACTGAATGTAATAAATTTAGAGACAACATATATTCAAAATTTGCTAGGTTATTAGATCATAATGATAGCTTAGTAAATGACTTGCAACTGTGCACAGAGGCTAACCGAATTTTAAAACAAAATGAACACAATTACAAAGACAAAATTGAGCTTTTAAATAAACAACTAAGGGAAACCGAGGTTGTTGCTTTTAACCAAGAACGTTCTATTTAAACTACCTAGAAGAAACTAAGAAAGAAAAAGCAATTTTGGAAGTTGAAGTAAATTCATTAAAACAAAAACTGCACAGTTGGACAAGTTCTTCTCATATAGTACACCACTTAGTGAGAGAACGAAACAATGGGGAGAGGTTGGGATACAAAGTGGTTCCACCACCACATGAGGCAGTGTTAAATGCTAAATGTAGACCGGTAAATAACAACCCTGTCAAGGATCATGTGGTGTCCACTACTCTAGTTAGTGATCTAGATTCCACGAGTAAATCGGAGGAATCTGTCACTAAACAGAAGGAGGCCACTTTTAAATCTAAAGGTAAGTTGCCTATTGTTAATTTGGATAAACAATTTGAAAAGGTTAAGATAAAGTCAGGTTCAAGCATGTCTAATTCTGAACCCAAAAAGACCAAACAAGTTAACCAATCACGTGCACCATGTCTTAGTCCAAATAAACAAAAGGTTAAGGATGCTAAAAATGTTCAAACCATGAATTTTGTTAAAGAATCTAAAACATCTAAACTTTATCTAAACAAAAAGTGTCAAAACCTAGACAACCTAAAGTTACTCATGTGTCACATACTTCCCCACAGAAACCATTCCACCAACATGTTGAAAGTAGATCATGCTACAACTGTGGAAAGTATAGACACATCGCTTCTCATTGTCCTTACTATAAGACACCAAGGAAGAAAGTTGAACTTCATGACACTAAACCAAGTTCTTCAAAACGGAGCTCTACTACTCCACCAAAAAGGATTAGTGAACATAAAGTTCAAACTGTAAGCCAGTCGTCTGTTTATCACAAATAGGCCTTAAATAAAACTGGCTTATGGAAGGAAAAATTAAGTTCAGTGTCTGATAATAAGAACAAGAAGAAAACAGACCTGCCCTTACCTTCTAATGGACAGTGGGTAGAATTTATGATGTGTGATGCCTCTGGGTCACCCAAGCCAGTTAAGGCTTGGGTCCCTAACCTAAACTAATCATTTCCTTCAAATGTGCAGGGTGTCCGCTATAGTGCTTCTACAAATACCTGGATTGTTGATAGCAGCGCATCAAGGCACATGACTAGGAACTTGTCTCTCCTTTCAAACATCAAACAAATTAAAGGAGGACACGTTTTGTTTTCTGGAAATAAAGGAGGCTACATCACAGCTCAAGGAGAAGTGAGAAACCAGAAAGTGAAGTTTGATAAGGTAAACTATGTTCAACAACTTCAAAATAACTTACTTTCTATATCCTAAATCTGTGACAAAGGCTTTAAGATAGTCTTTGACAACAAGAAGTGTTATGTGTTGAAGAAGGATTATGTAATCTCGGAGGACCAAGTCTTAATGTCAGCTTCAAGATATAATGATTTATATGTCTTGGATCTATCAAAGGCCTCCACAACTGATCATCAAGTACAATGCTTCTTCTCAAAGGCAACAGAGAAAGACTCCATCTCCTAGCATAGGAGAATGGGACACATAAATCCCCGGAAGATGAACCACTTGATTCAGAATGATCTAGTGCGTGGAGTAAATGTTAAGAACTTCCAACTACCGGATTTTTGTGTTGCTTGTAAGAAAGGAAAACATACCAAGAAGGCTCACAAGGCTAAAGGTTAATTCCATTGAGTTGCCTCTTGAGCTTCTACACATGGATTTGTTTGGTCCAGTCAGTAATAGGAGCAGTGCTGGCGACCTGTACTGCTATGTAGTTACAGACGATTACTCAAGATTCTCTTGGGTAATGTTTCTAAAATCCAAATTAGAGACATTTGAATCATTCAAAGAACTGGTAACTACATTGGAGTCACTCTACAAGCTAAAGGTACAACAAGTTTGCTCAGACAACGGTACCGAGTTCAAGAACCAATAGATGGAGGCCAACTGCAAAAAAAAAGGAATTGTTCACCGGTTCACATCTGCCTACACTCCTCAAATGAATAGAGTTGTTGAGAGAAATAATCGCAGCTTGATAGAGATAGCCCGAACGATGCTAGCAGACTCGAAAGTGCCCATTCAATTTTGGAATGCGGCAGTTGCCAATGCATGTTACACCCTAAATCGAGTCCTGGTGGTCAAGCTTCATGGTAAAACGTGTTATGAGTTACTACAATGACGTAAACCTAATCTAGAGTACCTCGAACTGTTTGGAGCACCATGTACTCTTCTGAAGAAAACTAAATCAGGGAAGTTCAACAAGAAGGCTGAAAAAGGAATCTTTCTAGGATACAACATACCGAATAAGAGAGTTTACAACAAATCAACGGTTCAAGTAGAAGTGTGGTGTAATGTCGACGTTCAAAGATACACCACCCCTTTGGCGGGCAAAGGACCCGCATTCTTCTTCAATTATGATGGATTCTTTAAGTCCTTCAACATCCTTCTCTCCCCTCTTGAAGATGAGTTAGCAACCAAAATGATGTATGATGTCTTAAACACACTGTCATAAAACTCAACAACATCAAGTTCACAAGGTGAGTCTTCCAGTCATTCAGAGGGAACACTGGAAGTAAGTGACTCTTCCTCAGATGATGAAGATATGGAGAATGATTAGGTGGATCAGGAGGAACATGTTCCTCCTATTTTAAGTACACAAGCATATGACGTTGATGCCTCTGACACTTTGGAACCTCACACTCCCACTGCCTCAGATACCGAACCTGTTGTTCACAATCTAGCGTATGAGGTAGTGGTACCCACCACTCCTGGATCACGCTTAAATGTTTATCATCCTCTAGACGATGTCATTGAAGATGTAAGATCAGGAGTTCAGACAAGAAATCAGCTATACTCAGCTGATTATGCCTCGGTAATGGAAAAGGGATATCTTCATGATGATGCGTATTGATGTTTTTTGTCTCAATCTGAGCCAAAATATGTCAGTGAAGCCCTAAACGACGAGGCCTGGGTGAGTGCCATGCAAGAAGAACTTCTTTAGTTCAAGAAGTTAGGTGTATGGACACCGGTGGATAGACCTAAAGGTGCTAAGGTCATTGGCACCAAATGGGTCTTGAAATGCAAGAAAGATGACCAAGGGGTCATAATCAGAAACAAGGCTCGACTTGTAGTTCAAGGATTTCGAAAAGTAGAGAGGATTGATTACAATGAAGTCTTTGCACCTGTGGCAAGAATGGAAGAAATCCATATCTTCCTAGCCTATGCATCCTACATGAACATTAAAGTATATCAACTAGATGTAAAGAGTGTGTTTCTTCATGGTAAAATCTGGGAGACAGTGTATTAGTCAACCTGAAGGATTTGAGGATCCGTATCATCGGGACAGAGTTTACAAACTAGACAAGGCTCTCTATGGGCTCCATCAAGCCCCAAGAGCATGGTATGAAAAACTCTCAACTCATCTTGTGAAACATGGATTTCGTAGAGGAGTGATTGACTGTACACAGTTCATGAAAGAAAAGGATGGTGACTTACTGCTTGTTCAAATCTATGTAAAGAATTTGGTGCCATGGGAGAGATGAAGTGTTTGAAGCAGTTTTGAAAGCTGAGTTTGAGATGAGTGCCATGGGAGAGATGAAGTTTTTTCTCGAGTTACAGGTGGATCAAACACCAAAGGGCATATTTCTACATCAGACCAAGTATGTAGGTGATATTCTAAGTTGGTTCGATATGGAGAATGCTTCCGCAGCTGGGACTCCACTTGCTACAAACCATGACATAGGACTCGACGAAAATGGTTATCTGGTGGATGCCACTATTTACCGAGGAATGATGAGATCCCTCATGTACCTTACTGTAACAAGACCTGATATCATGTATGCGACGTGTCTTTGCTCCAGATATCAGGAAAAACTGAAAGTCAACCATCTCATAGGCGTCAAAAGGATATTTCATTATCTGAAGGGTACTCCAACACTTGGATTATGGTATCCTCATAACGATGACTTTGAGCTTACAGCGTACATTGACTCGGATTATGGCGGCTGCAAAATGAACTACAAGTCAACTTCAACAGGATGTCAATTCTTTGGGAGACGATTAGTCACGTGGCAATGTAAGAAGCAGACATTAGTTGCTCTGTCAACTTGTGAAGCTGAATACGTTGCTACTACAAGCTGCTGTTGACAAATCATCTGGATTCAACAACGAATATGGGACTACGGTTTGAAATTCTCTAACACTCCTATATTGTTGATAATTCTGCTGCTATAGTTGTAACTAAAAATCTGGTCCAACATCCTACGACCAAGCACATCGACATTAAAAATCACTTTATACGTGATTGTTTTGAAAAGAGATTAATCGATGTTGTTAAAATTAATACGGATTTTCAACGTGCTGACCTCTACACAAAAGCTTTTGATAAACCACGTTTTTTAAATCTATTAGAGGTCAACGGCGTTAAAAAGAAAAATGAAGTGATTTCTCACGAAGATAGTACTTAGTCCGACAAGTAGACAAAATTTTTATTTTATTTTATTTTATTTTATTTTTTCGCCTATTAAATTCTAAATGCAAAAATATTTTCGGTTTTAGAATCTTAGGGGGAGAATAGGTTGAATTAGTATTAAATTAGTTGCTTTAATTTCAGTACTAAAAAAACAAGGGAGGAGGACAGTCTAGCTAATAGAAATGAGATTGTATCTGTGATACTGATTCAATGTCTATGGAAAATGATAGTACACATGAACAAAGAGTTTGGGACTCTAAAAGAATGAAATTGTTTATGATACAAAATTTGAAGTATAAGTCTGAGAAGTCTAAGCAACATAAAAGAAAAAATGATAGTAAAACTAGTTGCTACTAAAGTAACACGGAGAAAGTAGACCTAGAGGTTGCTAGATTAGATGATCTGTCGGTAGATTCAACACAATAGATAAGTAGACCTTGTTGGTGATTTCAAGTTCAAACTAAGTTGTTCAATAAGCTATGGGTTATCATCTTATCCCTGGTTAACACAATCAATGAAGTTCCAATAAGGGGTGACGAAAAAATAAGCGCCACAAATGTGTGCGGATGACCATAAAATGAGCAAAGCACATGAAAAATGCAAAAAGCAATCAAGCTAATAACCTATGTTGTTGGTGCGATCTATGCAAAAAGAATATAATTGCTCAAACAAGAAGATAGGTTATGTGCCTCTCTGCTGTGCGGTGGCGCTGACCTAAGGATAAGCATAACCTAAATATTCTTGAATTCATTGTTGTTTGCGCCTATCTGCTATGCGGTGGCACTGACCTGAGGCTTAGCATCTCTTTGAAAGCTCTAGAATAGTTTCTTCTTGAATGCTACCCGTAGACCGCTCAAAAATCTCCTGAGGAACATTGATTACCATATAAGCGTGGGATCCACAAATGCTTGTTGAAATAATTAAACCTTAAATCATCACCAATGTGTGTCAAAAATCTATGTATGGATTTAAGAGGACAAGTATACTGATAATCATCGTGAGCTGCAACTCTCGAAAGTCCAAATCGTTATGTGCATCTTGTAGTTCTAGTATGATTTCCTAAACTTACTAATGACTCTGGATGAAAACAAGAATCTAGCATCAAAAGGCTTTGGTAAAATATCCCAAATGATTTGATAAACCTCTATGATTCCATATTTAATCACTCCGGCTATGATCAAAGTAACTAGACGCTATACTGTCCAAGAAAAATCTGGTAGATACTTATGGATTTCAACCTCACACAAAATTACAAAAATATGCTTTAGTTTTTGTTTTATTTTTAGTTGTTTAATTCAGTCAATTTCAGTTAACTTAGTAACTAATGTCGAGCTACACATCGGAAGTCAATCTGGGAATCACTCACTAAAAGGTCATGTCTGAGGTGACAAATGGGGTTTTCAAATGTAACACGTCTGAGGTGACAAACTATTTTGTTATTAAACGGATCACGTCTGAGGTGATCAACAGTCTTCTAAATTAAAATGGTCATGTCTGAGATGATCAATGGTCAAAATGTATTATCAATAAGTAAAAGAGTTAAGTGTACGAATGGTCATAAGGTCAAACTCATAAGTATGAGCCATTTGCACGACTGGATCATGAGTATGGGCCAGTCGTACGATTGGACTATGCGTATGAGCCCAATTGCACGACTAACCCATGAGTATGGACCAGTCGTACGACTGGACCATCAGCATTGGTCAATCCATACGATTGGTTCATCAGAATGAACCAATCGCGCGAATGGAGGTGACCGAATGACTCAGTCGCACGACTGAAACCTAATCGGGCGACTGAAGGTGACCGACGGAGCCAATCACACGACTAAGCTCCAATCGCAAGATTTCATCACACCTCAATCGCCCGATTATAGCCAGACTTAGTATAAATAGGGCTAAAGTCGGTCGCATATTTTCATCACACCTCAATCGCCCTAAAATCGCCCGATAGTAGCGAGACTCTGCCAAAATTTGATAGAATCGATTTCCCTTCACATTGAGATACTAACGAGTTGTTACATCTTCTGCAGGTAATAAATGATCTATCTCGCACAAAATGCACCGTGAAATCTAACCCTAACAAGCCTAAGTTGTTTAAAATCAAGAAATAAGACAAAATCAAACAACATAACATATAAACGTGTAAATTGGTTAAATTGAAAGTCTTAATGCGACAATTAGGGTTCCTGCGAGTCTAAAGAACCTAACCATAACGTTTAGCTTCCAGTTTGTACCTAGATTCAGGATTAAAGCGTTGAACAGAGGCGTATACGACTGGTCACTCCGAATGAACTTCAATCGCATAATTGAATTGGGCGAATGACACAATCGGGTGAATGAATTAGGCATTTGAGCACAATCGCCCGATTGAACTCAATCGAATGCTCAGTCGCCCGATTGAACTCAAAAGCAGGCTTAGTCGCCCGATTAAAGTCAGTCGCATACTCAGTCGCCCGATTGAAGTCAGTTGCATACGCAGTCACCCGACTGAACTCAGTCGTATGGTTCAATCGCACGATTGAACTAGACTGACTTGAAGACAATTTAAGATTCAATAGTTTCGGTTATGGACAAATCTAATGTTTATGTGTCTTGTGTTACAGAAACATGGCAGAGAAATGGATCATCAACACCAAGCACAACATTTGTGCTCATCTGGATGCCACTACTAGGAATGTTGCAAATTTTGCTGACATCATTGTATTTCTGAGGATATCAAGGATCTACAGGGCTATATCTGCACCATGCACACCCTACCGGTCTATACAGCAGGCCTTCTAGGAAGGTGCATCAGTCGACAGATCCATAGAGCCTTACTGCATACGCAACAACATTTTTGGGCATGAGATAGAGGTCACAGCAGCAAACCTCCGACGAGTTCTAGCTTTAGGTGATCAACCAGGTTACACCCCTTGACTGTTCGAGGATGCTTTGTGGGTGGGCAACAATTTCGGTGGTGGTTTAGTTGATGATGATGGATGATGATCATAGTGGGGCGACAAGGAGATTTATATTTATATATATATATATAATATATATATATATATATATATAATATATATATATAATATATATATATATATACTAGGTTGGTATCCCGTGTATTATATGTGTTGAATAAATCAATTATTAAATAATTAGTAAAAAATTATGAATTATAAA
Organism: Flaveria trinervia; assembly: GCA_025506515.1. Taxonomy (NCBI): domain Eukaryota; kingdom Viridiplantae; phylum Streptophyta; class Magnoliopsida; order Asterales; family Asteraceae; genus Flaveria; species Flaveria trinervia. Next base: position 16,782,889 of record CM046456.1, on the reverse strand, counting down.
ACTATCCTTGAAGATAAAATATGATTCTAATTACTTATAAATAGTTACTTTAAATAAATAAATAATAATATATTTTTTTAAAATTTTATTTTAATGAAATTGTGGTTTTTAAACATTTTCTTTTAAGTAAAATGTTTTTTTAAAGTTCGTTGCTTTTTGGTTATTAAAACGTATGTTTTTAATTTAAAATGGTATGAGTAATATTATTAGTTTTAATTATAGAAAGAAATAAGAAAGTTAGTATGATTAGTCTTATAATTGTTATGTATTATCTTATTTTTAACTTGTTATAGATATGTTGATAGACAAATAGACAGATAAATATATAGATCAATAGGTGAAAATATCATTCATCAAATAGATTATAATTAGTAATAAGCATAATGATTTACACTTGGTATTTTAATATAAGATATGAATTATATATATGTAATAGTTCAAGAAATAAAATAATTTTATTATTTTTTAACTATCTTATTTAAATAGTTTCAATTTTAAATATTCGTATTAAGTTTTTTATAAAAGAATTTATTTTTATAAAAATTTTGTTTATTAAAACCTCTGGTTTGTAATCATTTTGGTTGTTTTAATAGGATTGTTTTTAGAAAAGTTCATATTTTTATACTTTTTTAAAAATGGCAGATTTAAAAATATTTGTTTCAAAAATTTTAGTGTTTTTGAAATTTTCATATTATATAAAAATATTTTATTATTAGTTCTATTTAATTAAAATATGATTTTTTTATTTTCTTAATACAATCTAATTTTAAAAAGATACATTGATTTCAAAAAATAAAGATGAGAGAGAAATATTACAATTAATAAATTAGTTTTAATGTTTAAATTACTATGATACCCTTTTGAAGAGAGAAACTATATATATACACATATATACGCACATATATACGCACATATATACGCACATATATACGCACATATATACACACACATATATACACATATATATACACATATATATACACCTATATATACATATATATATAGACATATATATACACCTATATATATATATACATATATATATACACATATACATACATATATATACACATATATACACAGAGGAGAGATCAAATAAAACCACATTTATAATTGAAAACCATAATAACCACTCTCAACCAATCAAATTTTTTTCTTTTAAACTTTTTATTTTATATTTAAAAGGTTAATAAGGTAATTTTGACACCTTTTCAATTTTGGTAATTTTTTATTCCATTGATGTCTGATTTCCAATTACACAACCCTTAATTTACCGAAATCATATTAGAATCGAGATGACCCAGAAGTTTTAATCTTCAATTTGACTTCGAAATTTTCGTCTCCGGAGGCTAAGCATGTGTCGATTGAAGAGATTGTCAGCTCTCGAAGCGTGATTTTGAGATTCGTAAATTGCTTGACGGAGTGTAACACCCGGGTTATTTTAAAAAGACAAGAAATGAAGAATAAAAGAAAGAAAAGCAATAAAGTCCAAGTGGAGGACTAAAAGTGTCCAAAATGACAAAATCTTTCAAAAGTTGATGTAAAGATGGGCATGGCCGCCCACCCTCCCTCACCTCACACTTTCTTTCCGTTTTATAGAGAGAGAGAGCAGAACTTCGAGTTTTGAAGAAGAAGAGAAGAAGAGAAGAAGAGAGAAGAAGAAATCGAATTCAAGGTAAGAATTCATGGTTTTTAAGTGTTTATGATGGGTTTTATCCCGGTTATATGCTTATGTGCTTATGTGTTTGTGTATGCGCTCGGGTGTGGGTGTTTGGTGTTGTTTTTAGGTATTTGAACTCAATTGCAAGCGGGTTAGAAAGGAAGAAACACCCAAGTTGCACCAGGTGAGTTCTAGACCCCAGTTATTACTTGTTTTAAGCTATCGTTGGGGCTGAAAATGTATTAAAATGATTTTACAAAGTTTATGTATGTTTACCTGTATGTATTATGCATGTAGGATGTTAATTCTTGAATGCTTATAGGTTATTCATGTTTAGAATAGCCATATTAAGCTTAGATTAGATGGGTTTGATGATTGGGTTTAAAAACATCCTAGAAACATGTTTTACAGAAGGCTCATACGCTTGAAAATGCCTTAGAAGAATTTAAGTGTAATCCATGCACCTGAACAGTAGCTCATGTGCCTAAAATTGCCTTAGAAATGTTTTAAGTATAGCCCATGTGGCTGAACAGTGGTCCATGCGCCTAGAAATATTAGTCGGATGACTAAGTGTAGGGCCATGCACCCCAATAGTGCTCATGCCCCCAAGTGGCCCATGCGCCTAAGTGTTCATACGCCTGAATAGTACCCATGCGCCTAGAATTGGGCTGGAATTGACTAAGTGTCCAGATGTCCAGGATTCCCATGCACCTAGGCACTCATGCGCCTGCATAGTGCCCATGCGCCTGAAAGTTGCCCATGCGCCTAAGTGTTCCCCATGCGCCTGCATAGTGTCCATGCGCCTGCATAGTGCCCATGCACCTAAGGACTTAGAATATTTTCTGATTTTTGGGGAAAAAGTGTAATGTAGGCTTTGACTTGGGAGATTCCCAGGGGCTATGTATGTTGACTTTTTGAAGTCATTTATGTTGTGATGATGTGATGTATGATGTGATGTATGACTGTATGATGTGTTCCTTATGATGAATGTTTATCTTTCCTATGGCTTTACGTGTTATGTTATGAATGAATAAAGTATTATGTACGTAAAGTGAAAGATAATAAAAGAGGAACATGAAGTAAGAATTCATGCATTATTGAATGAAGAATGAACGAAGGAAAGTGTTGGACCAAAAGAACCAATGAGCCGGATCAGAAAAACCTTTAAGTCATACAGATGTCACAACAACTACTGAAGACCACAACAGCTGAAGACAACAGCTGAAGACAACAGCTGATTACAAAGTCTGAAGACACAAGTGCTGAAGACAAGTCTGAAGACACAAGTGCTGAAGACAAAGTCTGAAGACACAAGTGCTGAAAACAAAGTCTGAAGACACAGTGCTGAAGACGAAGTCTGAAGACCAAGTGCTGAAGACGAAGTCTGAAGACACAAGTGCTGAAGACGAAGTCTGAAGACACAAGTGCTGAAGACGAAGTCTGAAGACACAAGTGCTGAAGACGAGTCTGAAGACACAAGTGCTGAAGACGAAGTCTGAAGACACAAGTGCTGAAGACGAAGTCTGAAGACACAAGTGCTGAAGACAAAGTCTGAAGACACAAGTGCTGAAGACAAAGTTGAAGACACAAGTGCTGAAGACAAAGTCTGAAGACACAAGTGCTGAAGACAAAGTCTGAAGACACAAGTGCTGAAGACAAAGTATCAGACGTTGTCACAACAGCTGAAGAGGTCTTCTTCAGTAGTTGTGATGGTTTACCTTTCAGTAGTTTCTTTGTTTCAATATTTGTAAAACAACTGAAGAGTATGTTCTTCAGTTGTTATTGTTTCAGTAGTTCTTTTCAGTAGTTGTAATAATAGTTAACACTTAGCATTTTTGTAAGAAGATGTCAGCTGTTTGACATCTTCAGTAGTTGTGTTAACTATCAGTAGTTTGTGATAAATTCTGTAGTGACATCAGCAGACGTCACATCTTTTATATAAGGGTGTCGACCTAATTGTAATTGTGACATTACGTTACCACGAAAGCGAATATTGAATGAAATATATCTGCAGAATTCTCCCTATCTATAACCGTTTTTGTTCTTACATTGAATATCTTTTTGTTCTTGTGAATTGGCTTATTCATTGTTAGAATTCCGCTGCTATACTCTCTAATCAATCAAACGTAGATCACTGATCCTACACAGTGGTATCAGAGCTGGTTAATCATTGATTGATCTAACAATTGATCATTGAAACTGCTAATTGATATCTATGTTTGATTGAATTAGCATTTTGCAAGAACTGGTTATAGATTATTGAATTTCTGACGCTTTCGTTCATTTATTTTGAGATCTCTTGGTTCAATTGGTTGTTGTGTTTTTGTTCTAAATCTGTTATAGCTTAATTGAATTTGATTGAATCTGAGATGACTACTCCTTCTAATGATCCTCACAATACTGGTTCCTCAACCAAGCCCCCGATGCTGGTTAGGACCGAGTATAACATATGGCAGCGAAGAATGCTTCATCACCTGTATGTTAATAGTTCAGGTTGTTGGACATCTGTGGTACATGGACCACATAAGCCTATGGTGAACAATCCGGAAACCAATCAAATGGTTCTGAAGAAGAAGGAACAATACTCTGATGAAGATTGGAAACTGTCTGAGATTGATGCTAAAGCCCATGGAATTCTGGCCATGGCACTGCCTAATGAAATCTATTCAGGGCTTATGCATCATGAAACTGCTCATGATCTCTGGAATGCCCTGAAGGAACAATTCGGTGGCACAGATGAGGTCTTAGCAACCAACAGAGAAATCCTTGCCCAACAATATGAGACATTCTCTCATAGAAAGGGTGAGACACTGACGCAACAGTTTGAGCGTTTTTCCTGCTTGATCTCTGAGCTGAAAATGGTGAAACAGGAATACACCATAGCCAGATGAATAACAGGTTCCTTAGATCACTGCCTGAGAGATAGGACACATACACTATTGTCCTACGCTCCAGTGCAAATCTAGATAGCCTATCTCTCACCCAACTTTATGGGAAACTGCTTACATTCGAAAGAGAGATAGAGCAGAAGAGGAAATTGTCCTCATCAGGAAAGCTCACTGATGACTTTGTACCAGGGAATACTGCCTTGGTTGGTCATGAGTCAGAATATGCTGCATCTGAAAGCAATTATGATGAGCATATTGATTTCTGTTCAAATAGTTCTGATCATGCATTTGTTGGTATTGAGAGTCATTCTGGCAGTAATAGTGACAATCTATGCTTCATCATGGATGATTTGAAAGGAATAGCTGATGATGATCTAGAAGAGATGGATATTCTGAGCCAAATGGCATTGATTAATATCAGATCTCAGAAGTTCTATAAGAGAACTGGCAGGAAATTTCCTGGACTCTCTGGCAAAACCAAAGTTGGTTTTGACAAGAGTAAGTTGAGGTGTCACAAATGCCAAAGGCTGGGACACTTTGCAAGAGAGTGTAGATCAACTGGATCTAACTCTTCTGCACCCTTTGTGACTTTTCCTAGTACTAGTCCACAAAACAGAGGGCAACATCCTGCTGGTTCTGGTCATCATTCACATCCTAAGGTCTCCTGCATACTTTGTCCCCCAGGGTCCAATGTCATATCTTTATCCCTGCTATTATATGCCTCAACCAAATCCTGTTCAAGCTCCAATTGCACAACAACCACAAGCATTGCCTGAACCACAACCTTCCCAATCTCAACAACAACACAGCTTCTTCACCCCAGGAGTTGTTGACTGGAGCAGTTTACCAATGATTTGTCTGGTCATGAACAACTGTTCACTGGTGCTGGTCAACATGGTGGTGACAGTCCCTTTGGAAATCTAGCTCTTATAGCTTTGGATTCTGCGGATACTTCATCTACTAATGCCTCTACACCAAAGGTATCACAGGTATCCTCTGAGGCAAAAGCCAAATTATGTTCTGAAACATGCATAGCAACATTTGCATCTATTAGAGAAGCAAATGTAGCTTTGATTAACAAGAACATTGAGCTAGAACAAACAATTTCCAAAGAAAGCTGAATTTGAGTCTGTGCTTAATGAAAGAATAATGAGATTTACAAACTTAAATGCCAAATCACAAATTATAAGGCTAGGGAAGAGGTACTTCTAGAGAAGTACAAAGATCTCAAAGAACCCTTGCAGTCACCCAAGTAGAGTGTGATCGATGGGTACAATCATGCAAAGGTTTTGAAATGCTTCTTAGTAAGCAATTTGCTTCCAATGTGAAGTTTGGCATTGGTTACAATCACACTGCTCCACCTACAGATTTTACTCCCAGAGCAGAGGTAGAATCTGATGGTGAGAGCAATAACCAATCCATTTCATCATGTGATCTACTTTCTGATACAACACCATCAGAAGTAGAAGTCAGCACTAAGCCCTCTCAGAACCTATCAGCTGATGTTGATGGTTCCACTGCTGACACTCACACGATCAAAGAGTTGATCACTCAGGAGTTAATTCTGAAAGTCCTGAAAGGACTGGAGAGCAAGATTTAACACCTGAAGTTCAAACTCCAACTACTGTCAGTACTGAAAAGAAGAAAATTGTCAGTAGAAAGAGTTTGAAGACTACTAAAGAGGAAGTCAAGAAAGCAAACAATGCTTTCAAAGCACTGAAGAGCAAGTCTTCAGTAGTTTCATCCTCTTTAGTTGATGATCAACATAAGATGAAGAAGAAACCATGTGAAGTATGTGGTTTGTTCAATCATCTTACAGATGATTGCTGGTACAAAAGAGGATCCAAACTCAAACATAAAGAGGAAATTAAAGAGAAAATGGTTAAAATGAAAACTGAGTTTGAGACCACATTTGTATCAGCAACATCAAATCCTGTAACCCTTAAGTCCATAAAGAAATCCAAAAAGGAAGGGGTTAAATAGGTAACAGCTGAGATTGCTCAAAAGAAGAAGGTGCAACATAGGAACTTATCAAACTCCAATGGCAATGTGTCTGATGAGCTGAAAGCTTTATCACAAAATCAGACACAGCTGGTTATGATGGTTCAACATCTATTGGGAAGAGTTAACCAATTAGATGTTCCTATGTTGAAACCACAGAAAAGGAGGTCCAAGCCAAAGGATTCCTCTTCTTCACCATCTTCTTCCTCTCAGGCTGTTGTTTCCATCAAACCTGTTAGTTTACCATCTGTTGATGAGAACAGGCCCAAAACCAAAAAGGTTTGGGTCTCCAAAACTAACTGATTGTTTATAATTGCAGGGTTCTTCAACATGCCAAAGTAGCATCTGGTATGTAGACAGTGGGGGATCTATGCACATGACTGGGAACAGCTCTCTTCTTCATGACTACTCTCAAGGAAAGAAGGGGTTTGTTTCTTTTGGCAATGATGCTAGGGGTTACATCATTGGAAACGGCTTTGTCTCCAATGGAGAAATAAAGTTTGATGATGTTAATCATGTGGAAAATCTCAAGTACAATCTCTTGAGTGTCAGTCAAATGTGTGATAAAGGCCATGTTGCTCTTTTCACCAGTCAGAACTGTAGGATTCTGTCATCCAAAGTTCTGCATTTGATTGATAAGGTGTTGGATGATCACACTCTCCTGAGAGCCAACAGGACAGGAAGAGTGTATGCCTTAGATCTTTCCAAGAAAATAGATCTCAGAGGCAATCCTTGCCTATTTTCCAAAGCCTCTTCTCAAGAATCTAAACTGTGGCACAGAAGGCTGGGTCATGTTATTTCAACAATATGAATCAGCTGATCCACAATAGTTTAGTCAGAGGCTTACCAATAAAGGAGTTCCACTGTGATGAACCTGCACTGCTTGTTTAAAAGGAAACAGCACAAAGTCTCATTCCCTCCTATTGAAGAGCCTAAGTCCACTGCCTGCTTGCAATTACTGCATATGGATCTCTATTTGGTCCTGTGAGAGTGATGAGCATGGCAAAGAAGAATACTGTCTGGTAATTGTGGATGATTACTCCAGATTTGTATGGACTTTCTTTCTACATTCAAAGGATGAGGTTGCTCAGAGATTATTCACTTTGTGTTGTATTTGAGAAGCAGTATTCCCTTCCAGTCAAGTGTATTAGGAGTGACAATGGAACTGAATTCAGAAACCATACACTTGATGACTTCTATCTTTCAAAGGGAATCAAAAGGCAGTTTAGCATACCACGGACTCCAGAACAAAATGGAGTAGTGGAGAGGAAGAACAGGACCCTAATTGAAGCTGCAAGGTCCATGCTGGCTGACTCTGGTTTGCCACTGACCTTTTGGGCTGAAGCTGTTAACACAACTTGCTATGTGCAGAATAGAGCCTTAGTAAATCAGAGGTTGATGAAGACTCCATATGAAGTTCTCCATCACTTGGCTCCTCTAATTTCATTTTTCAAAGCATTTGGGTGTCCCTGTTTTATTCTCAACACAAAGGATCAACTCCAAAAATTTGATCCTAAGGTGGATGCAGGGTATTTTTTGGTTATTCATCTACTTGCAAGGCATACAGAGTCTTCAACTGCAAAACAAAGATAGTTGAAGAGACTTTGCATGTGAAGTTTAATGAATCTCCTATGGACAAGATTCCACAAAACCCTGTGGAGTTGTTTGATTTGGACATACTGCAATATGTTCCTTATCAACCTCCAGCTGTTGCAGATCATGTGGATAAATCATCTTCTGCAGCATGTCTTCCACCTGGTGGTATTGATGATGATGATGATAATATCAATACTCACCTATTCAGTTTAGTGACCAACTGCCTGTGTCTGCTAAATTTGATGTTCCTGTAGCTTCAGCAGTTCCATCCACAACAAATGCTGATGAGATCTCTGATTCCTCTACATCTTTTGGGTTACCATCTAATTCTTGGTTTCAAGAGTCTGCATCAACATCTGCTGCTGCTGAAGGTCCTACAAACACTTGCACAGATCTCATTGTTTATCAGAACTGAAGAATCACCCAATGTCTCAGATTATTGGTGATATCAATGCTGGTGTTTCAACAAGAAGTCAATTGTCTAACTTCTGCTTCTATGCTCTCTTCATCAGTCAGCTAGAGCCAAAGAACTACCATGTGCTTTGAGAGACAATGGATGGGTTGAAGCCATGCAGCTTGAGCTACTTCAGTTCAAGAAACAGCAAGTGTGGGAACTGGTTCCTCTTCCCCCAGGTAAGTGTGCAATAGGCACTAAATGGGTGTTTAGGAATAAAACTGATGAAAATGGGCTTATTGTTAAGAACAAGGCTAGATTGGTTGTACAGGGGTTTTCACAAGAAGAAGGTATTGACTATGATGAAACCTTTGCCCCTGTAGCCAGACTAGAGGCAATCAGATTGTTTTTAGCCTATGCTGCATTCCACAATCTTAAAGTTTTTCAAATGGATGTCAAAAGTGCATTTCTATATGGTAAAATAAAGGAAGAAGTTTATGTGTGTCAACCACCAGGTTTTGAGGATAATAAACATCCTGAATGGTGTATAAACTTGATAAGGCTCTTTATGGGTTGAAACAAGCTCCTAGAGCCTGGTATGAGACACTTTCCACTTTTCTTCTTAGAATAATTTCACTAGAGGCTCCATTGATAAAACTTTGTTTATTAAGAAGGTGGATCAGCATAAGCTACTTGTTCAGATTTATGTTGATGATATCATTTTTGCATCCTCTGATCCCCAGTTGTGTGATGATTTTACAACATTAATGAAAAAAGGTTTGAAATGAGTGCAATGGGAGAATTACAGTTCTTTCTAGGCTTGCAAATTAAACAAAAGGCTGATGGAACCTTTATTCATCAGTCAAAATATACAAAAGATCTTTTGAATAAGTTTGATTTAAAAACTGTAAGCCCTGTTCTACTCCCATGTGCAACACCACACAACTGGATGCAGATCAGAAAGGTAAAGCTGTTGATGAAACACTTTACAGATGTATGATTGGGTCCTTGATGTATTTAACAGCTTCTAGACCAGATATTATGTTTGCTACATGTGTTTGTGCTAGATTTCAGGCTGCTCCTAAAGAGTCTTATTTGATTGAAGTCAAGAGAATCTTTAGATATTTGCAAGGTACACAATCTCTAGGTTTATGGTATTCCACTTGACACTCTTGCAAATTAGTTGCTTTTTCAGATATTGACTATGCAGGGTGCAAGTTAACTAGAAAGTCAACTTCTGGTGGTTGTCAATTCCTAGGAAACTGTTTGATTTCTTGGCAGAGTAAGAAACAAACATATGTTGCTACATCAACTGCTGAAGCCAAGTACATTGCTGCTGCAAGTTGCACTTCTCAGGTACTCTGGCTTCAGAACCAACTTCTGGATTATGGCATTACAGAGACTAAGACTCCATTATTAATGGATAGTGCTTCAGCTCTGTGTATTGTCAAAAATCCAGTCCAGCACTCTAGGACCAAACATATAGAGATCAGACATCACTTTATTCGGGATTGTTTGAAAAAGGTCTGATTGATCCTAAGTTTGTGCCTAGTGCTGATGAGCTTGCAGATATTTTTACTAAGCCTTTGGATAGTTCTACTTTCCAAACTTGTGTTAAGGCTTGGTATGCTGCAGCTAGAATAAGTGACAACTACTGATGATTTCAGTAAAAGTACTGGTGATCATTGGTAACCATGTCACATATAAGTACTGATGAGTTCTTTCACCTTCAGTAGTTTTTATAACTACTGACGGCTAAATGCCTCACAAGTACTGAAGTACTTTATCTGTTCTAAACCACTGATGTAGTTACAACTACTGAAATCAGTACAAACAGATAAGTACTGACGTCCTATGAAACACCTGAAAAGCAGATGCAAAGTCTGATGAGTAAGTGTTGAGGACAGTATGAAACAGCTGAAAGGCTATGAATTGACGAAAACTACTGAAGAGAACTTTCTCTTCAGTTGTTTCTACAACTGCTGTTTCATCCTAAACAACTGATGACAAAACCATGTCTTCAGTAGTTTCACAACTACTGATGCCTAATACCAAGTCATCAGCTGTTTTCAACAACTGATGACAAAGCCATGTCTTCAGTAGTTTCACAACTACTGAAGACTAACACCAAGTCTTCAGCTGTTTACAACTGCTGACAAAACCAATGTCTTCAGTAGTTTCCCAACTACTGATGACTGATACCAAGTCTTTAGTTGTTTCACATCTCTGAAGTCAAAACCATGGTCTTCAGTAGTTTTCTAACTGCTGATGCCTAAAACCACGACTTCAGCTGTTTCAACGTCTGAAAGGGTAATACCATGTCAACAGTCGTTTAAAACTACTGATGACTAACACCAAACCCTTCAGTCGTTTTCTAACCCGTACCCTATAAATATCCCTGACCTAATCCTTCAGAGCCTCATCTTCTTCAAACCTAACGTTCATCTCTCCAAAACTTCTCTCTCATTAATGGCGTCCATGCAGCTCAAACCGCGACACAACTGTGTAGCTTACCTCACCAAATCGCCATTCTGGCTAAGTTCGATAATGCTATTGATCTTATGGTCCAGTCACCCTAAAAAACGGCCTTTCTTCTCAATCCAATCCTTCATGCCGATCCCTTAACCAGTTTTGGATGAACGTCACCCTCACCACTGGGGAGAACAACACAGAGCTCTCCCGGTCGTCATCAACAACCACCAAGTGGTCATCACTCCCGATATACTTCGTCAAACCCTACACCTGGATGATGCCACTTCTCCTACTGGATATCCAAAGGCACAACTGATTTATCCTTTACCCACCATGGATATCAGGGAAACCTTAGTGCCTCCACCATACTGAAGAAACATTTCCATGATGCTGAACGTCGCATATTTCACATGGTAAATGTCTGTTTGGCTCCTAAGACTTCCTCTTGGGATCAAATGTCTACAAGGTGGCAGAAGGTAATGTACTCCATCCTTGAGCAACAACCTTTAAATTTTTCGGAAATACTATTTCCAGAGCTCAAGGATATGGCTCAAAAACAAACTGCTAACCGTTGGATATTATATCCTCGGTTCATAATGGCCATAATTGCAAACCAGCTTCAAGCTGAGGGACTTGTTGGCCTGGGAGTCCCTGCTATGGCTGTATTGCCTGAAGTATACTCCCGGCACAACTCTGACCAATCACTCAAAATGGCTGCCAAGCTGCGCAAACCCACGCAGCTGGAACCCACAGCCACCACCTCCAAATCAAAAGTCCCCACCAAACCCACTAAAAAGAAACCAAAAAGGCTACTCAGGGAAATGAGTCCCCTGAGGATGCCCCTGCAACACAAACGCAGGCTATATCCACTGGTTATAACCCCCTAGTGGATATAAGGACTCTCCCAGCCACAGCCGCTCAGGATTCCTCTCAAAAGGAGCCTGCAGCAACCTCAGAAGGGGTACCCCCCAATCTGGGATCTTCCTCATTTGAGGAGATTGCCATTGAAGAGCACCATCCTCCCTAGGTGCAGACTGCTTTTACCCCATCTCCCCATGCAACCGCCCCCCAAAGTCCTACATTACTTGTTGCACAAGTGCTGACTCAGTTGCACTCCTCACCCCCTCCCCAGATACCAATTACTACTAGGAACACTTCTACCATTGAGGGGGAGGACCAAAGTGCAGCTGAGAACCCACAGCATAGGGGTTACAATGTTCCTTCTCCTAGTGTAGCAATGGAGATTGGAACTTCTGGTGAGGTTGCCACTTCTCCTGCGTCAGCATATGATCAGGTTGTAGTTGGTACCATTACTAAGACCTTACCAGAGGCAACTGCTGATGACGGACACAGTCCTGAGGCAGGAAGTCCCTAGTTCCAAGACAAAGGGGCACATGCTACAACTGAGCTACACTCAGTGCATGTTCATCCTGATCCTATCAGGAGGTCAGGTGATTCAGTATCTACTGATGATGACCTGGGCTTCTTTTACGATGTAATCGCCCAAAACACCATCCTGGAAGAGGAGGTGAGCAGACTCAAAGAGCTGCTTGCCAAAACTTCTAAGGAACAAAGACCATCTGCCTTTACCACCTCACAGATGGCACCTTCATCTGAAGGTCTCCCAACACTGAGCCACTCCCAACAACTAAGCCACCTGCCTCTGCTTCTGGCACTATTTCTCAGGAATAGAACCCTCCTGAGCAAATAGTTGCTATCCTTCAAAATTCCCTCCCTCTCATCACACCCATAATCACTGACATCGTGATCAAAGCCATTGATGAGAGGCTTTCCTCAGTAATACACCCATTGATAGAGGAGGTTGTGGGCAAACAACTTTCTGGAAATCAACCCCTTGCAACCAATACAACCAAAAAGGGGGAGATTAAGTCAGTGAAAGGAAAAAGAAAGAGGAGTACAGAGGAGAAAGAAAAGGAGAAAGAAACAGAAGGGAGAGTAGTGGAAAAAGAGTTGGAGTTGAATGTGGAGACTGATAAAGAGAAGGAAAAAGAGAAAGCCTTGGAGCTACTGATAAAAGAGGCTGATGCCGAACACAGCATATCAATGGACAACATCATTGATCAGCTGTTTAGGCAAGGCCATGACACCGATAAATGACTCTGAGATTCGACGATTAGAGATTGAAGAAATCCAAATAGATGGGCAAGTTATGAAGTGTTAGAAAGAGAAAGGCTTGAGATCATGATTAGATTTATTGCAAAATATCTGGGAAGATCAATGATCGAAATCAAAGCTTGGTCCAGGGACAGTATCTTGGCAATCACCACCAAGATCTGTTCATCTGAAGCATATACTAAGGGACTTGTTATTAAAGCTTTGAATGAAGCAGGAGCAGGGAGCAGGACTAAGCTAGCCAAATACTCAAAAGCAACACTCACCTCCAAAATGCTAACTTAGCCTGTCAACATTCCCTCTCCAAAACAACCACAACCACAACCCACAAAACCAACTCCTTTACCATCTAAACCAACAGCCGATGATGCACCTAAGAGAAGAAGAGAAGGGTGTTGAGGCTAGAAGAAGAAGAAGAAAAGGATGATGTGGAAGAAGATAGGTTGCCTCTGTCTGCAGTTCTAACATTGGCGAAAGCCAAACCATGCCCATCACTCCCACCTCACAGATGGAAGCTGTGAGAGTAAAGATTGAAGAAGAACAGCAGCAAAAGCTTCATGATGATGAAATGCTGAAAAGCATTGACAAAACTTATGCTGCTTCGTCATCAATTATTAGTATGAAGAAAGAAGCTCTGAGGTTGTACACTCTTGCCAACACATTTCAATATCAGAAGGAAAAGGTGAGAGTATGGCCTGATCCTAGGGTGGCTCACAGGATTGTAAAGAAAGACATTCCTTCAAGATACAAGGGCCAAGTCAAAAGGATCGTAGATGAAGAGATCACAGTGGTCCTTGTAGTATCACCCTGGGAGATTGTAGAAGACTTCAAGAAGCCTATGAGACTAAACAACCACCCCAAAAGATGTTAGAGAACAGAATTATTAAAAAGGGGTTAGTCTACAAGAGGCTTGAGAACTTCAAACAAAATGAGCTCAGTCTGTTACTTGAAGGGACTCATCCTGATGAGTTTGCATACCGACAGATTACAACAGTTGAGCTCAAAAATGGTAAACAGGCCAAGTACATCTCAGAGCTGTATGGGCGAGAAGGATTGTTTGATGGTGAAGCCGAGAACCTGACCATGGAAGAACAAATCATGTTTTTCAGAGCATACACCAGAGAATCCTATAGGCTTATACATGGGAAGTGAGTCTCATGGATGGGGGAACAGCTCAGTGTCCGATTCCCCAATACAGAGCTCCCATCCATACATTGCCAACCAAATCTTCAGAGACTCATTTCCAGGCCAGTGCTTATATGGGTCATCTTCTCTACTGATCAATAAGGAAAAAGACCAACCATTCTGCCAACAATAAGTGGGACCTCGATAAAGTTAAAGGTTTTGGCTGCATTGGTTCAGGGGGAGTTTGTTGGACCAAAAGAACCAATGAGCCAGATCAGAAAAACCTTTAAGTCCCACAGACGTCATAACAACTACTAAAGACCACAATAGCTGAAGACAACAGCTGATTACAAAGTCTGAAGACACAAGTGCTGAAGACAAAGTCTGAAGACACAAGTGCTGAAGACAAAGTCTGAAGACACAAGTGCTGAAGACAAAGTCTGAAGACACAAGTGCTGAAGACAAAGTCTGAAGACACAAGTGCTGAAGACAAAGTCTGAAGACACAAGTGCTGAAGACAAAGTCTGAAGACACAAGTGCTGAAGACAAAGTCTGAAGACATAAGTGCTGGAGACAAAGTCTGAAGACACAAGTGCTGAAGACAAAGTCTGAAGACACAAGTGCTGAAGACAAAGTCTGAAGACACAAGTGCTGAAGACAAAGTCTGAAGACACAAGTGCTGAAGACAAAGTATCAGACGTTGTCACAACAGCTGAAGAGGTCTTCTTCAGTAGTTGTGATGGTTTACCTTTCAGTAGTTTCTTTGTTTCAATATTTGTAAAACAACTGAAGAGTATGTTCTTCAGTTGTTATTGTTTCAGTAGATTCTTTTCAGTAGTTGTAATAATAGTTAACACTTAGCATTTTTGTAAGAAGATGTCAGCTGTTTGACATCTTTAGTAGTTGTGTTAACTATCAGTAGTTTGTGATAAATTCTGTTAGATGTCACTATCAAGTGACATCAGCAGACGTCACATCTCTTATATAAGAGGTGTCGACCTAATTGTAATTGTGACATTCTGTTACCACGAAAGCGAATATTGAATGAAATAATCTGCAGAATTCTCCCTATCTATAACCGTTTTTGTTCTTACATTGAATATCTTTTTGTTCTTGTGAATTGGCTAATTCATTGTTAGAATTCCGCTGCTATACTCTCTAATCAATCAAACGTAGATCACTGATCCTAACAGAAAGGCTTGCAAGCACATATTTGAGGTGAGCAACCCAGTTGTTGCAACAGACTCGAACAGCATGCTATCGTAAAGTTGCCATGGGGTGAGCAACACTATGGTTACAACAGACTCGGATAGCGTGATATTATTAAAAGTGGCAATTGGGGTGAGTGACCCTATGGGTGCAACAAACTCGGATAGCAAGCTATCATGAAGTTGCCATGGGCTGAGCAACACTATGGTTGCAACAGACTCGGATAGCGTGCTATCATTGAAAGTGGCAATTGGGGTGAGCGACCCTATGGGTGCAACAGACTCGGATAGCGTGCAAACAATTGTGCTTGTTAAGGAGGTGAACGACCATGTTGTCGCAACAGACTCGAAAGGATGAACGTATAAAATGGACAAAGTTAACCAATGTAATGGAAGATAATAATGATATTATCTGTATGTACGTATGATGCATGACCACGAACGAATAAAAAGTATAGTTTGATTCTGAAAGAAAGTAAAGAATGGTTTTAACGATTGAAATGTATGTTTTATTATAAAACTAGAACTCACTCAGCAACGCTGACTTTTATACGTTTTCAGTTGGCAGGTAAACGTTGCTGAGGATGGCACGAGGCGGCTACTCAGCTCTTTTGGATGGCATTCTTTTGTTAATGTTTTTGCATTGTAATGTGAACGAATGATGTTTTGAAATGAACGCTTGTATTAACTTGCAAAAGTATATGTAATGATAAGAAAAGTTATTTTTTTGTGTTTCCCCTGCAATATTTTCGTAAGGCAAATGTAATTATATGTTTTATGTGCGATGAGGATCCAACTGTAAGTGTCCCGGGAACGGGGCCTTTCATGGAGTCTAGGGTGGTGGCAGCTATGTTGAATTGTGTTTCGAGGAAAGATTTTGTTGATTTGCAGGAGAAAGCTTTAAAATTATTATTGAATTTGAGTTTGTACGATGATAATAAGGTGGGGTTGGTGGCTAAGGGTGCGATTTGTAGTGTGGTTGATGCTTTGGGTGACGATGAGTCGGCGGACTGTAGGGCGGTGGCAGCGATGATGTTGACGAGTTTTATGGTGGTGGAGGTGAATAAAGCTACAATTGGGGCGTACACTTTTGTGATTAGAAGGTTGATTACATGTGTGAGAGAAAGGGGTGAGCGTGAGAGGAAAGAGGCTGCGACTACTTTGCATGCACTGTTTTCTTTTCTGGATAATCGGAGACGAGTAGAGGAGTGCTGGGTGGTGGAGATTATGGTGGATTCGTTGGATTCGGGGCTCGAAAGGGCAGTTGAAATGTTGGGTTGTCTGCAAAATGTAGGAGAGGGAGAGAGGAAATGTTAAGGTTTAATGGTTGTGTAAAGAGTTTGATTCATGTGTTGAGTAATGGAAGCTCAAGAGGTGTTCAATATGCACGTTTGATATTGAATTCACTCTGTTAAGTAGTGAAGTGATTTGAGTTGTGTTTGAGGTTTTTGGAAGATGATATATGTAACTCTATTGTTACATATATGTACCTCTGTGTTGTTTTCGTATATGTAACTCTATTGTTACATATATGTACCTATGTGTGTTTTCATATATGTAATATGTTTATATAATTTTACTATATGCATGTTTAAGTTTTTTGTTTACATATATGTACTTCTTTTTGTTACGTATACGTAAGTTGGACTTGTATTCACACACACACACACATCTATAATCTACAAATCTACAAATATTAATAAAAGAAGGTTTTTGTATGCCACTTGTCACAATTCTAAAGCAACTAAATTTTATTTTTTCGCTTCTCTCTCCTAATAAATATCATATTAAATACAAATGATATTATTCAATTCTTTTTATATCTATAACCTATAATAAAAGAAGGTTTCTTAAGACACGTGTCATCATTCTAGCATATCAAATAACACGTGTTATCATTTTATTATAACAAAAAAATTATTTCCCGCCTCTCTTTCATAATAAATACAAAATTATAAAAAACAATTAGTTTGACTTTTCTTTTTAACTAAAATATGCTAAAAAATATATATTTATATTTGTGTTTCTTGTCTCTCTCATATTAAATGATATTATTGTAAATACGTAAACTAAATATTAAACATCTAAAATATAAATATAGTTATTTTAATAATTTATT
>CM046456.1:16665293-16762793 GCA_025506515.1 Flaveria trinervia | reverse complement strand
CACTCATGTTATTTCTTTATCATAACATATACAGCATGCTTCATAGAAATAGTTTATCTTTTATACAAATATTAGTTCAGACGAATCTCCTGCTGCTGTTTTCTTACGGGATATTGTTCCATGATCATAACAGATTTATTTGTTGTAAATCCTTTAATTTTTCATTTTCTCATGCCATTTTTAGTTCTATTGAATCTGTAAGGTTGGTTGCTTCTTTGATTTGCAGGAAATCCAACAACTTGGGTTAGGTCTCTACATCATAAGGGGTGATAATATGTATGGTCCGTCTTTACTCGTTCAGTTTAGTCATTTGGCATTAAAAAACTAAAGCGACTTCACTTTTCTATACTGACTCGCAATCTATCAAATTCTGGCATTGCTAAGTCATTGTTTTATAGAAAGATTGGTTTTATAAAGTTTCTGAGCGTCGAATGATTTATCTTTGAACTACATGTGACCAAATTACAAATGTAATTAAACTGACTAGTATCGGTTGTGCTGATCCTGTCATTATGTAGAAGTGTTATTGGGGAACTAGACGAATAGCTTGATGCAAGCTTGAATTTGCTTGAACCGAAAGCTCATCTTTTGAAGCCTGTTATTCACTAACGATAATAGGTTTGCATCGAGTGTGTAACAAAAGTAGGGTTTGGTTCCGTTGGGTTCAATGACGAAATGCCCTTTATCTAACTGATATTTTACTAGAATTTTGGAGTTCATGTTGCATTTAACACTCATACGAATATGAAATTCATATAGAGATTTTGCTATTAACCAGACCTTTTCTTACATCTTTTTTAGGGAAAAATTTTGTTTGTTATCACCATCCATATTATATAAGTGTATTTCAACCACCCAATTTATCAGCTATATTGACCAAAAATTGTAGACTATGCTTTAGAACCCCATTTTGTTGTTACTTGATTGTAACAAGAACAGTCCTCGGTCAATGCTTTGAAAACCGGTCATATATATAAATATAAAATGCCCCAACTCCAACTCCAAGAACAGTCCTCGGTCAATGCTTTGAAAACCGGTCATATATAGTTAAAATTGTAGACTATGCTTTAGAACCCCATTTTGTTGCTATTGTGTTTTGCGATCAAATAGCAACCAATAGTAATTTATATTTTATTTGTTATAAATATAAAATAGACCCAAATAGAGTATTTTAGCTATGTTGGTGGTGTTTGCTTAATTTTTCTACTACGTCATCGCTAAACATGTTAATTTATTGAATGTAAAGCATTTCTTAAATGTTCTACTAACTTATCACTAAACATAAATAGCAGGTGCTATCTAGTGCTATTTGATACGTAACATATAAGTGGCATTAAATGCTCTACTAACTTACCACTAAACATAAATAGTAGGTGCTATCTAATGCTATTTGATACGTAACATATAAGTGACATGTCGCTAATTACAGCTATATGCTATTTACAACTATGATCGCACACTAATTAAACGATCGTTTAAAATGTGGAACCCAGGAAAAAACGCCTGTTTACATTGGTAAAACTGCCGTTTAAATGTGGAACCCAAACAAACGCCCCTGTTTACATGGCTAAAATGGTCGTTTGAATTAATCGGCCAAATGAAAACGGTCATTTAAATGTTGGAATGAGTGATGTGACTCGTAACAAGGTGGTGTATTTATTGTGTACGTATCGTAGGACCCATTAAAATTCATAATTCTCAATGGGTTTAATTGTTTGAAAAGGCACAAATCGGCTGTTGGTGAGTGGGTGGTCTGTGTGACCCCAACTACTAAATGTCTCTGCAACATCGACCCACCCATGGGACATTGTTTTGGAAATACATGCGAAAAAAGAACAAATAATTGTTATTTTTCCTTGATAGTTAGGTAACCATCACAACTTTTAGTTGAGACCACACAACTTTTCATGAAAAAGTGTCTCAATTCCTAGTTGAAATGGTTGACAGTTATTCGTTTACTATGAACAGTAACTTTTTTCAATAGATAATCTTTTAGTAGATATTCTTTCAACACTAACTTAGCTACTGTTGAGGATTGGTCTGTAGTTGATTGTGCTTGATGTTTCTATTGATGCATAAATAGTGATGATAAACTAAGTTACTGATTATACTGTTGTTGCTAATAGCAGTTGCAATTGGATGCCTCAAGTTGTTTCCGATCATAGTTTCCACTAATGAGCGATTGTTGTTGATTACCAGTTACTAAGTTTAGTTCATGTTCATTTTTTATCAACCATGTAGTTCCGAAACAACTTCTAGTGGCTTTCAACTAAGGTACTTAAATTTCTTCCAACGCATGTGGCACTTGTTGACCTAGTCAGCGAGACACCCACTGGCTCGGTGCCTTGACCCTCCCTTTGAAATTTCAAGTTCGTTGGTGCCTAAAATTATAATAGTTTTGAAGGAGAGTATGTTTCATATTTTCTAACTCGTATCAAAATATTTATTCAAATGTTTTTATGGTTTTAAGTAAATCTGAACTAACTATAATAACAATCTATTAACGACAGAAGATACACACGCGCGCATGTATCTCAACCAGAAGGAACTAGCTAGGGCAAAAGCAAAAAGCTACGTTGTCAATCGAATGTTTTTAAGTCACTCAACCCAATGAGTGTTAACTCAACGATTTTTATTGCCATACCACAAGAAAGAAAAAAGTAACAATTAAGTTAAAAATAGACTCTAACGCTTTTTTCGTCTTAATCAACACGAGCAAAAGAGACATGAAATATATACCAAACTGAACCAAGAACACAAAAGATGAGAGCAGACCCACATCCAATAGAAAACATTCTTAGCTTTTTATTCCATATATAATCTCTTTTGGAATCTATCAATAATAAGGTTCCAGCTTTAAGCTCTCGATCATCATATTAGTAGGAATACCACACGTAGATAAAAGGGATCCTTTCGAGTTTGCAATATGAAATCTTCACAAGAGACTCCACATTAGGAAATTCAACTCTCACATGATATAAACTTATAATTTGACTTATTTAAATGTTACACCCTTTAATATTAATAGACACGTAACTGGAGGTATTATATTTTTTTTTCTTGATTTACAACTTACAATTCAATGAAACAAACAAACAAAAGTTTTGAACAATAGTTTTTTTATAAGATAAAATGGTGAGGTAGGGGTAGAGAGACATCCAAGAACTTTTATGAACTTAGGATGCCTATTTCGAATTATATAATAGTTCTAGATTTATTACTTTTAGAGTTATGCCAAAGAAAAGGAAAATTAAAAAAAAAGTATAGGAAGAAATCTTAGACAAAATCATTATATTACGTGGTTGAAATTCACTTTGTGACTGAGATTTACTTGGTGATGTTTTGGTAAATAGTTGCAAAAAAACTACCTGAAAGGGTAACATAGGAAATTTCAACTAAAAATGGACATGATGTCACATGTAGATTCCTGAATTTTTTTAAAGTTAATAACTTTTTCACATGTTATTATTCTTTAAGAAAGTTACACCACAATGAGCAATTTTCTTATCTTTAATACAAGTAGGGTATTGCTATCTAGAATGCTCTTATAGACACCATAAAATTCTTTACCTCAAAAACACCATAAAATCACTCAAGGTAAAAACATCAATAAATTGCTTAGTTCAAAAAACAAAGTAAAAACATCTAATTCAAAAATATCATAAGATTATATAGTTTAAAACGCTAGGTAATTATAACTAAAAAAAGTATGGCATTGTAGAACTGGATAACTTTATAGTACTTTATAACCAACCAATTTTAAGGTATTATGAACTAGACAACTTTATGATGTTGTAAAATAAAACAAATTTATGATGTTTTAAACTTACTAAATTTATGATATATTAGAATTGATCATCATTTAGATGGTGTTTTAGAAACTAAACATATTTATGATGTTTTTGGATATGATGTTTTGTTATGTACATGTTTTGAAATCTTTATAGTACCTTCTATATTATTATTGAATCATTAAGTAGCTCAATTTTAAAACATCATAGATCGTCCATGTTAAAAACATCATAAATTTGTCTACCTCTTAAACATCATAAAATCATCTTGCCAATTGCTTAGCTCCAAAAAAAGTATAAAACATCTAATTCAAATACATCATAAAATTAACTAGTTCAAAATGTTAGATGATTTTATAGTATTTTAAATTACGTAATTTTATAGTGTTTTATATCTGAACATTTACAAAAATAACTCTCCACCAAATATTGTTTTTATAGACAAAAAGTACACCCTATTATGAATTATTACCATCCATGTCAAGTGGATGAATTATTTGTCAAGCTTGTAGATAAGTTTACTATGCTACTTATCTACCAAAATAGTTTACCCTGTCTATCAAGTTAATTGATCTTTGTAGTATAAATACCACCTCAATGTAGAGGAGAAGATGCACATCTTGTATACACTTTCATAAGTTATACATTTCTCTTATTCTTGCTCTTGCAATTTTTTTTAAAGTCCTTAAGGTTATAACACTAATCTTGTTATAATTATTGTGATATTATAACACGTTATCAGCCAATTACCGAGGTAACTTTTATAATCGTGGACGTGGTCGTGGCCATGGATATGGTCGTGGCCATGGATATGGTCGTGGTAGAAGTCAAAGAACAGTCAATTATCATGTCCCACAAAACAATTCCAATCAGTACAAAAGGAGTGAAGCTGGTAGGTCCGAAAACAATGACACTTCCTGTTTTAGATGTGGCAGCACAAACCACTGGTCGAAGGCTTGTCACACAGCTCCACATTTATGTGAACTATACCAAGCCTCTCTTAAAATAAAAGAGAAGGAAGTGAACCATGTTGATAATTTTAATGATCTTAATGTTGAGTTGAACACTGCAGACTTTGACATAGACCTTTGAAACACATGTTGCTTTATCACAATAGTTATATGCAACAATTAAGTATTTTACTATCTCTAATCATGTATTTTTCTTCATGTAATTTTTTTCGATTAAAATGAAGTTTTTGTTAAAATATAACAATGTCGTCGTTATTTACTTACTATTTTTCTTTCTACTTTCAAGATTAAAATGAACATCACTGGAGCGCAAGATCAAACAAATGAAGCAGATATATGTATAGCAGATAGTGGAGCCACACATACTATACTTAGATCTAAAAAATATTTTTATGAACTTAAACCAACAAAAGGAATCGTTAATACAATATCAGACCCTACAGACCTGATAGAAGGAGTGGGAAAAGCTAATTTAGCATTACCAAATGGTGCAAAGCTCATTATAAAAAATGCTTTATTTTCCCCAAAATCAACAAGAAATCTGTTGAGTTTCAAAAACATATATCATAACAGATATGATACTCAGTCAAGGACTGTTGATAATGAAAAATATTTGCATATCATAAGCAAAGATCAGATATTAGAAAACTTACCAATGCTTCGGTCTGGTTTACATTATACATACATTAATATGCCTCAGGCGTATATGGCAGTTAAAGAAAAATTTTATGATTCTGAAACACTTAACTTATGGCATGACAGATTAGGTCATCCAGGATCTACAATGATGAAAAGAATAATTGAAAACACTCATGGGCATCCATTAAAATATCAAAAGATCCCACAATCGAATAAAATTCCTTTGTGTACATCTTGTTCTCTTGGGAAACTAATCACAAGGCCTTTGCCTGTGAAAATTGAAAAAGAATCACCTTTGTTTCTTGAAAGAATTCAAGGAGATATATGTGGGCCAATTCATCCACCATGTGGACCATTTAGGTACTTTATGGTTTGATAGATGCATCAAGTAGATGGTCTCATGTCTCTTTGTTATCAACTCTTAATGTAACATTTGCAAAATTTCTTGCACAAATTATCAAATTACGAGCACATTATTATACTATTAAAAGGGTGAGACTTGATAATGCTGGTGAATTCACATCACATGCTTTTAATGATTATTGCATGTCTGTGGGAATTATTGTTGAACACCCTGTTGCTCATGTACACACACAAAATGGCTTAGCTGAGTCGTTAATCAAACGTCTACAACTAATAGCTAAACCATTAATAATGAGGGAAAAACTCCCTGTGTCTATTTATGGTCATGCAATTCTTCATGCTCGATCACTAATTCATACGAGACCAAGTGCAAATCTTAAATACTCTTCGTTACAACTTGTTTGTGGAAATGAGCCAAACATTTCACACCTTCGAATTTTTGGGTGTGTTGTGTATGTCCCTATTGCACCACCACAACACACAAAAATGGGTACTCAAAGAAGATTGGGAATATATATTGGATATGAATCAGCTTCCATCGTAAGATATCTTGAACCTTTAACGGGTGATGTATTTACAGCACGTTTTGCTGATTATCACTTTAGCGAGTCAGTTTTCCCCGCATTAGGGGGAGAAAAAAAACAAGAAAATGATGTCTTATGGTATGTTTCTTCATTATTGAATCTTGATCCAGTAACTAAGCAACATGAGACAGAGGTTCAAAAGATAATACACCTACATGAAATTGCAAATCAATTACCAATGCATTTACTGATACAAACAGAGTTACTAAATTTCATATACCGGCTGCTAATGCTCCAGCTCGAGTTGAGATTCCATATAAGCAAATAGATAACATAATGGCTCATGAATCTCAAAAACATTTGAAACGAGAAAGACCAATTGGTTCCAAAGATAAGAATCCTCAAAAAAAGAAAAACTCATGAAAAGGAAGTTGACCATAAAGTGAATGATCTTGATGCAACGCTAAACACCAAAACCTCTCATGAAGAGGATTTGGATGAAAGTAACAAAGAAATATCAATTAACTATGGTCACACACATACCTTATGGAATCAAGATAAAATGGAAAGTATTGATGAAATATTTTCATATTCCGTAGCAAGTGACATCATGAGTGGAGATGATGATCCTGAACCACAGTCAGTTAGTGACTGTAAAAATAGACATGATTGAGATAAATGTAAAGGAGCTATGCAAGCTGAATTAGATTCACTTAACAAACGAAAGGTCTTTGGACCTATTGTTATTACTTTGATGGCCATAAAGCCTGTAGGGTATAAATGGTTTTTGTATGAAAATGAAATGAGTAAATGAAGTTACAATGTATAAAGCTAGACTTGTAGCTTAGGATTTTTCACAAAGGCCAGCGATTGATTATGAGGAAACATACTCCCCTGTTATGGATGCAATAACCTTTAGATACTTAATCAGTTTAGCAGTCTCTAAAAATTTAGAGTTGCGTCTTATGGATGTTGTCACAGCTTACTTGTATGGATCACTAGATAGTGACATCTATATAAAAATTCCTGAAGGTTTTAAATTCCCTGAAATATTAAGCTCAAAGCCTAAGAAAATGTATTCCATCAAATTACAAAGTTCTTTGTATGGACTCAAAAAATCTGGAAGGATGTGGTATAATCGTTTGAGTGATTATTTGACAAGTAAATGATACATGAGTAATCTTATTTTCCATGCATCTTCATTAAGAAAACAACATTAGGATTTGTGATCATAGCTGTGTATGTTAATGATCTAAATATAATTGGGACACAAAAGGAAATAAATGAACCAATTGCTTTTTTAAAGAAAGAATTTGAAATGAAAGACCTTGGAAAAACCAAATATTGTCTTGGTTTACAGATTGAGCATATGCATAATGGAATACTTGTGCATCAGTCAACTTATACGGATAAACTCTTAAAGCGTTTCAATATGGACAAAGCAAATCCTTTAAGCACACCGATGGTTGTTACATCACTCAATGTTGATAATGATCCATTCCGTCCTTGTGAAGATAATAAAGAGGTCCTTGGTCCAGAGATACCATATCTCAGTGCAATTGGAGCTCTTATGTATCTTACTAACTGTACGAGACCTGACATATCTTTTGCAGTTAATTTGTTAGCAAGATTTAGTTCGGCTCCTACTAAAAGGCACTAGAATGGGATTAAACATATTTTTGATATCTTCGAGGTACTATTGATTTAGGGTTGTTTTATCCTAATAATTCAAAAGAAAGGTTAGTTGGTTATGTAGATGCAGGTTATTTTGAATTTTCATATGATATAAATTTATTTATTAACTTATATAATCTAAAGAATTATATGGAATATAAATATAAGCAACATAAAAAAATTTGTGTTATTTAAGTTATTAAACCATTTTAACAATATATAATAATGTTATAAGCAAGCTTTATAACTTACAAGGTTAATTGTCTTTTATGGGATTTGAGATTTAATTAAAATTAATAATTAATAAAAAAAGTATTTTATGTTAATTATGAACTTTATAAAGTTCAAGTGGACAACAAAATTTTATTACAAATTGTGTTTAATAAGTTAGGGGTTAAAAACGTAATTCATGAAACTTTATTTTAAGGTTGTTCATAAAATAGTAAATACTAAAATCACAGGGACCAAATGTGTAAATTTGGTTACACCCAAACCCACCCCCGTCGACACCTTACTCCGGCTCCGGCAGCCCTCCGACGACTGCACCACACCTCGAATACCCTTCATTAACCCAATTAACTCCATTAAATCGCTACATGAATTGTTTTCGAACGCATGACCATGTTTTAATTCGTCTTAAGACCGTGTTAATCCTCTCGAACTGAAACCGAACACCGAATTAAAAGTTTAATCCATTCGACTTGAAACTGATCGAATTGTGCCTTAATAATTGATGGTAAATCATCAAAGCAGTACCCTTAAACTGTAAGGCCCCGTTCCTGGAGACCTCACAGTTGGTCATTCATTACACATAAAACATTATAAATACATTTGCCTTACGAAAACATTACAGTAGAAACATAAATAAAATATAACTTTTCATATCATTACAAATATTTTTGCAAGTTAATACAAGCGTTCATTTCAAAATATCAATCGTTCGTATTACAATGCAAAAACAATACAAAAGAATGCCATCCAAAAGAGCTGAGTAGCCGCCTCGTGCCATCCGGCAATGTTTACCTGCCAACTAAAAATGTATAAAAGTCAGCGTTGCTGATTGAGTTCTAGTTTTATAAATAAAACATATTTTTTTTTCGAAAACCGTTCTTTACTTTCTTTCAAAATCATACTATACTTTTCATTCATCCGTGATCATACGTCATACGTACATACAGATAATATCATCATTATCTTCTTTAATCTTTCATGCTTCACTTTCATTTCTGACAACCATAAATCCTTCCCTTCTGTTCATGATACTGGACCTAGGCCTTTCATAGACCTTCTATAACGGTGCATCGCACCTCGTGGTCACAGTACCTAGGGTAAGATTTAGGTTTACTATGCAATACCTTTCTGTCGTGGTTCTGGACCTAGGCCTCTCATAGACCTTCTATAACGATGCATCGCACCTCGTGGTCACGGTACCTAAGGTATGAATGTAGGTTTACAATGCAATACCATTCTGTTCGTGGTTCTGGACCTAGGCCTATCATAGGCCTTCTATAATGGTGCATCGCACCTCGTGGTCACAGTACCTAAGGTATGAATGTAGGTTTACCATTGCCATATGCAATACCTTTCTGTTCGTGGTTCTGGACCTAGGCCTATCATAGACCTTCTATAACGGTGCATCGCACCTCGTGGTCATAGTACTAAGGTATACAGCAATAGTGCTATGCAAATGGTCAATCACAAAGAAAGACCCCGATGTACATGCCATGCTTACAAGACTATCTCTACTTTCATTACTCATTAATGCATGCATTCTTACTTCATGTTCCTTTTTCCTTTATCTTTCACTTTACGTTGCATAATACTTCATTTATTCATACATCATTAAGCAGGGCATCATACACCATAACATACATCATGTATAACCATGCAACACATCATCATCATCATCATAAACATCAATCACAAAACATAACATGCCCAACATACCATCTATGACCCCAAAAGTCAACTTACATAGCCCCCCGAGAATCTCCCAAGTCAAAGCCTACATTACACTTTTTCCCTAAAAATCAGAAAAATATTCTAAGTCCTTAGGCGCATGGGCACTATGTAGGCGCATGGACACTATGCAGGCGCATGGGGAACACTTAGCGCATGGGAAACTTTTAGGCGCATGGGCACTATGCAGGCGCATGAGTGCTTAGGCGCATGGGAAATCCTGGATGTCTGGACACTTAGTCAATTCCAGCCCAATTCTAGGCGCATGGGCACTATTCAGGTGTATGAACACTTAGGCGCATGAGCCACTTGGGCGCATGGGCACTATTGGGGGCATGACCCTAAACTTAGTCGTCTGGCTAACATTTCTAGGCGCATGGACCACTGTTCAGGCGCATGGGCCATACTAACATTTCTAAGGTAATCTTAGGCGCATGGGCTATTGTTTAGGTGCATGGGCTATTGTTTAGGCCCATGGATTACACTTAAATCCTTCTAAGGCATTTTCAGGTGTATGAGCCTCACCTAGACGCATGAGCTTTTTGCAAAACATGTTTCTAGGATATTTTCAACCCCAATCATCAAACTCATCTGTTCTAAGCTTAATATGGCTATTCTAAACATGAATAACCTAAAAGCATTCAAGAATTAACATCCAACACACATAATATATACACAGGTAAACATACATAAGGTTTTAAAAATCATTTTAATACATTTTCAGCCCCAAAGATGTTTAAAACAAGTAGAAACTAGGGTCTAGAACTCACCTGATGCAACTTGGGTGTCTCTTCCTTTCTAACCCGCTTGCAATGAGTTCAAACACCTAAAAACAACACCATACACACACACACCCGAGCACATACATAACACATAAGCACATAAACACATAACCGGGATAAAACCCGTCATAAACACATAAAAACCACGAATTCTTACGTTGAATTCGTTCACTTCTTCTTCTTCTTCTACAAGCCGAGAGTTTTCCCCTGCTCTCTCTCTCTCTCTAAAACTGAAGAAATGTTGATGTGAAGTGAGGGTGGGCGGCCGTACCCACCTTTACACCAACGTTTTCAAAGTTTTGTCCTTTTGGACACTTTTAGTCCCTCTACTTGGACTTAATTGCCTTTTTTTCTTTCTATTCCTCATATCTTGTCTTTTAAAAATAACCGGGTGTTACAAGTCCACTCCCCTTATATAGGTTTCATCCCCGAAACCTGTTATTACTCGAACAGATGAGGATAATGCTGCCTCATCTCCTCCTCAGTCTCCCATGTAGACTCGGATCCCTTCCTGTGCTTCACTGTACACGTACCAGAGGAACCACTTTATTTCTCAGCCTCTTCTCTTTATGAGCGATGATTGCCGCTGGTTGCTCCAAATAATTGAGCCTTTCATCTACTTCGATATCCTCCAGTGGAACAATCATGTCTTCATCAGCCATACACTTTCTCAGATAAGACACATGGAATATCGGGTGAATCCCACTTAACTCATCCGGTAATTCCAACCTATAGGCCACCTCTCCTACTCGAGCAATGATTCGGAAAGGGCCTATATATCTTGGGCTCAACTTGCCCCGCTTCTGAATCTGATAATACCCTTCCAAGGTGAGACCTTCAACATAACCGGTCACCCACCTGGAACTCGATCGTCTGCGTCGTCTATCGACATACGACTTCTGCCTATCTTCAGTTGCCATCATGAAGGCTTTAATATTCTCAAGCTTCTCAGTCGTAGCCTCGATTACCTCGACACTCCCCAATTCGTTTTGACCAATATCACCCCAACAAACGGGTGTTCTGCATCTCCTACCGTATAGCATCTTATATGGTGGCATGCCAATGCTGGCATGATAGCTATTGTTGTACGAGATTTCAGCTAACAGTAAGTGGTCATCCCAACTTCCCCCAAAATCAATCACACATGCCCGAAGCGTGTCTTCCGATGTCCGAATGGTCCATTCTGACTGACCATCAGTTTGGGGATGATAAGCCGTGCTAATATGTAACCTCGTCCCCATAGCATCGTGGAATTTCTTCCAGAACTTAGACGTAAACCGGGTGTCACGATCAGACACAATGGACACCGGCACACCATGACGAGTTACAATCTCCTTGATGAACAGGTCAGCCAACCTCTCGGATGAATATGTCTCACGGATCGGTAGGAAGTGAGCACTCTTCGTCAAACGGTCAACAATCACCCATATGGCATCGTACCCCTTCGAAGTACGTGGCAACTTCGTAATGAAATCCATGGTGATGTGCTCCCACTTCCATTCCGGTATATCCAAAGGCTGGATCTTCCCATACGGCTTCTGATGTTCGGTCTTCACTTGCAAACAAGTAAGGCACTTACTCACTACTCCACCACGTCACGCTTTATACCCGGCCACCAATAGTCTTTCTTCATATCTTGATACATCTTTGTGGCACCAGGATGAACGGAGTATCGAGTCTTGTGAGCTTCATCCAAAATCCTCAGACGTAGATCCCCGAAACAAGGAATCCACAGCCATCCAAATCGAGTTTAACACCAAGTGTGTTTTCACCTAATTCCCTAACCAGACCTCTCATTCTTTCAGATTTTAGATGATTCTCTGTCAGTGCCTCATCTTGAAACTCCTTGACTTGCTTCATCACCTCAGAGGTCATGATTAGTTGATAAGCTTTCACCCAAATTGGTTCGGGCCTCTCTTTTCGGCTAAGGGCGTCCGCCACCACGTTAGCTTTGCCCTGTTGGTAATGGATCTCACAATCATAATCCTTTATGAGCTCCAACCATCGTCTCTGTCTCATATTCAGGTCCATCTGCTCAAAGAAGTACTTTAAGCTCTTGTTGTCGGTGAAGATGGTGCACTTCGTTCCATACCGATAGTGCCTCCAAATCTTTAGTGCAAAGACCACGACCGCTGGTTCCAATTCATGAGTAGGGTAGTTGACCTTATGAACCTTCAGTTGTCGGGACGCGTAGGCTATAACTTTTCCTCTTTGCATTAACACACACCCCAACCCCGAGTAAGAAGCATCTGAATACACCACCAAATCTTTGCTTCCATCGGGTAATGACAAGACAGGAGCTTGAGTCAACCTCACCTTTAACTCCTCAAACGCCTGTTCTTGAGCTTGACCCCATGTAAACTTTACATCCTTTCGGGTCAACTTGGTCAGTGGAGAAGTGATCTTGAAAAAGTCCTGAATGAAGCTTCGATAATACCCCGCCAACCCCAAGAAACTACGAATCTCGGATGGCGTCTTTTGAGACTTCCATTGCATCACTGCCTCCACATTAGCCGGGTCCACCATAATCCCGTCGGGATTCACCACGTGACCCAAGAACTGAACTTCACGCAACCTAAACGTGCACTTAGAGAATTTTGCATACAACTTTTCCCTCCTCAACGTCTCCAGGACCTCCCGAATGTGACCGGCATGCTCAATCTAACTCTTCGGATAAATTAGGATATCATCGATAAACAAAATCATTGATTTATCCAACATTGGCTGACACATATGGTTCATCAGATCTATAAAAGCAACTGGCGTGTTGGTCAAACTAAAGGACACGACAAGAAACTCGTAATGACCGTAGCGCGTACGAAAAGCTGTTTTAGGGATATCCTGCTCCTTCACCTTCAACTGATGGTAACCAAATCGGAGGTCTATCCTTGAAAACCAACTGGCACCCTGAAGCTGATCAAACAGATCATCGATTCTTGGTAAGGGGTATCGGTTCTTTACCGTCAACTTGTTCAGCTCGTGGTAGTCAATGCACATCCTCATACTACTGTCTTTCTTCTTCACAAACAGGACCGGAGCACCCCAGGGGGAGATACTTGGTTTAATGAACCCCTTATCGAGCAGCTCTTGCAACTGCTCCATTAGTTCTTTCATTTCCGTCGGAGCCAACCAATATGGTTTCTTAGCTACAGGTTTGGCACCTGGTATCAAGTCAATCCGAAACTCAACCTCGCGGTCCGGTGGCACACCTGGTAAGTCTTCTGAAACACATCCGAAAAGTCACACACAACTGGTACATCAGATAGTTATGGTGTTGGCGCGTCCACATCCTTTACGTAGGCCAAGTAGGCTCTACATCCACGCCTCATGCACTTTCCCGCCACCGCCATCGAAATCTTTCGAGATCGTCGTGACTCGATCGCAATAAACTGTCACCTTATCCCCGTCAGGTGTTGTCAATCAGATCATCTTCTTGCGACATACAATATTCGCTTCATAGTCCGCCAACCAATCCATTCCTAGGACTACATTGAAACTGCCTAAGGTCATCACGAATGGTCTAACAGGAAACTTATGACCGTCTAGTTCTATGTCACAACCTTCTATCACCTTAGAAATCCTTGTAGACTTACCTATGGTAGTTTCTACCTCGAAGGGCTCATCAATACATCTACTCTTACCGGGAAACTTAGCACAAAAGGCAACATAAATGAAACTCCTACTGGCAATAGAATCAAACAACACAGATGCAAGAGTTTGGTTTACTAGAAACATAACTGACACCACGTCGGGGTCTGTCCTAGCCTCCTCCCGATTCATCGTGAAAGCTCGGGTGCTTGCCTTCTGTCCTTCTCCTCCAGCCTTCTTTGCTCCTGAACTCTCAGCCCTGGTCTTCTTACAGTCCTTGTTCACGAGGCCCTCCATGCCACAGTTAAAACACCGGCCCGTACGACAGTCCTTGGCTATATGCCCCCGCTTCCCACATTTGAAGCGTACATTCAACCCCAGCCTGCATTCCCCACTATGTTCTCTCCCACACCTATCACACCTCCTTGCACCCGCACCCGATGCGACCACATGGCGGTTGTCCACCTGTGCCTTCTTGTTACCCGTCGAACCATTACCCCGACCAAACCTTTTCCCCTACCAGTTACGATCACCACCACTCTTCTTTCCACCTTCATTCACCACCACCGTCCTCTCATTATAAAATCTCCCTGTCAAATCCACTGCCGACCTAAACGTGCTCGGCCGGGCAGCGATCATGTGCCTGCGAATATTCGCTGGCAAACCCTGAATGTACCTCTTGATTTTTCGAGACAGAGGTGTCACTTGATCCGGCAGCAGA
The DNA here is from genome assembly GCA_025506515.1 of Flaveria trinervia. Taxonomy (NCBI): domain Eukaryota; kingdom Viridiplantae; phylum Streptophyta; class Magnoliopsida; order Asterales; family Asteraceae; genus Flaveria; species Flaveria trinervia. Next base: position 16,747,781 of record CM046456.1, on the reverse strand, counting down.
CGTGCCATCTCGTTGAATTTCATGGTGTACTGCTGGTGCGTCATAATTCCCGCCTCCAGTTGCAGGAACTCCCTTTCGACCTTGTCCATTTCCGATGAGGACAAAACTCTTCAATAACCAACTTTTTCAGCTCAGACCATCTCATCCTCCCGATGGCCCTGCTACCTCAGCTTGGACAATGTTGTCCCACCAGCACAAAGCCGAATCCACAAAAGAGTGGGTAGCGAACTTCACCTTTTGGTCTTCCCGACACTTGCTGATATCGAGGACAACCTCCATTTCCCTCACCCACCAGTGAGCAGCTGCAGCAGTGCCGTTTCCATCAAAAGTAGGGGGCTTGCATCTCATAAACGCCCCACAGTTACAGCCTCTAGTCGCCTCCGGCACAGGTTCCTCTTCTTCCTCCTCATCATCAGAGATAACCGTTTCCGGCTCTGGTTGTTCTCGTCGCCCCGGGGACCTGTTCCTCTCCTTCCTTTCTCCATCCCTTACTGCCTTGATCACCTCGGTCACCCCAAATGGTAGAATCGTCTGCATGACCTGGTGAACCTCCTCCACCACAGCCTCCTTTACTGAGGCTCTCAGATTGGCACTCTCGTCGTCTCCCTCCAGATGAGGGGTCTCTGGTTCTTCATGAACCACCTTCTCAACTCTGGGTCTCCCTCTCTTGGGTCGTGGAGCAGCACCGTGACCTCCATCACTAGAGGCTTTCGAAGATCTACCGCCAGCCATCTTCTAACACACTATAAGATTCAAACACTAACGCGGTCATTCAAGGTAATAGCTCAGTTTATGTCAAGTATAGTAAGTTTCTAATTACAGTGGCCAGTTGTGATTAGCCACTTACTTTGCTCTTAATACCCCAAGCATCTCCTATCCTGACTTAATCAGTATCTAAATCTACATACAACACATAACCACATACCATGTGCATATAAACCGGTTAACATTACGAAAATACCTGATGGCACGCAGCTACTCAGATTGGCATCCCATTCCCATTCCGTCCCATTCTCAGTTTAAGTTAAGGTTTATTTTGAAAATTTACCCATCTCACTTAAACTTTGGCTCTGATACCAACTTGTAAGGCCTCGTTCCCGGAGACTTCACAGTTGGTCATTCATTGCACATAAAACATTATAAATACATTTTCCTTACGAAAACATTGTAGCGGAAACATAAATAAAATATAACTTTTCATATCATTACAAATGTTTTTGCAAGTTAATACAAGCGTTCATTTCAAAATATCATTCGTTCGCATTACAATGCAAAAACATTACAAAAGAATGCCATCCAAAAGAGCTGAGTAGCCGCCTCGTGCCATCCCCAGTAACGTTTACCTGCCAACTGAAAATGTATAAAAGTCAGCGTTGTTGAGTGAGTTCTAGTTTTATAAATAAAACATACTTTTTTTTCGAAAACCATTCTTTACTTTCTTTCAAAATCATACTATACTTTTCATTCATCCGTGATCATACGTCATATGTACATACATATAATATCATCATTACCTTGCTTTACTTTCCTTTCTGACAACCATAAACCCTTCCCTTCTGTTCATGGTACTGGACCTAGGCCTATCATAGATCTTCTATAATGGTGCATTGCACCTCGTGGTCACAGTACCTAGGGTAAGATTTAGGTTTACTATGCAATACCTTTCTGTTCGTGGTTCTGGACCTAAGCCTCTCATAGACATTCTATAACGGTGCATTGCACCTCGTGGTCACAGTACCTAAGGTATGAATGTAGGTGTACTATGCAATACCTTTTTGTTCGTGGTTCTGGACCTAGGCCTATTATAGACCTTCTATAACGGTGCATCGCACCTCGTGGTCACAGTACCTAAGGTATGAATGTAGATTTACCATTGCCATATGCAATACCTTTCTGTTCGTGGTTCTGGACCTAGGCCTATCATAGACCTTCTATAACGGTGCATCGCACCTCGTGGTCACAGTACCTAAGGTATACAACAATAGTTCTATGCAAATGGTCAATCACAAAGAAAGACCCAGATGTACATGCCATGCTTACAAGACTATATCTACTTTCATTACTCATTAATGCATGCATTCTTACTTCATGTTCCTTTTTTTCCTTTATCTTTCAGTTTACGTTGCATAATACTTCATTTATTCATACATCATTAAGTAGGGCATCATACACACATAACATACATCATGTATAACCATGCAACAACATCATCATCATCATCATCATAAACATCAATCACAAAACATAACATGCCCAACATACCATCTATGACCCCAAAAGTCAACTTACATAGCCCCCCCGAGAATCTCCCAAGTCAAAGTCTATATTACACTTTTTCCCTAAAAATCAGAAAAATATTCTAAGTCCTTAGCGCATGGGCACTATGCAAGTGCATGGACACTATGCAGGCGCATGGGGAACACTTAGGCGCATGGGAAACTTTCAGGCGCATGGGGAACACTTAGGCGCATGGGAAACTTTCAGGCGCATGAGAAACTTTCAGGCGCATGGGCACTATGCAGGCGCATGAGTGCTTAGGCACATGGGGAATCCTGGACGTCTGGACACTTAGTCAATTCTAGCCCAATTCTAGGCGCATGGGCACTATTCAGGCGCATGGGCACTATTTAGGCGTATGAACACTTAGGCGCATGAGCCACTTGGGCGCATGGGCACTATTGGGGCGCATGGCCCTACACTTAGTTGTCCGGCTAACATTTCTAGGCGCATGGACCACTGTTCAGGTGTATGGGCCATACTTAAACATTTCTAAGGTAATCTTAGGTGCATGGGCTACTGTTTAGGTGCATGGATTACACTTAAATCCTTCTAAGACTTTTTCAGGGGTATGAGCCTCACCTAGACGCATGAGCTTTCTGCAAAACATGTTTCTAGGATATTTTCACCCCAATAATCAAACTCATCTATTCTAAGCTTTATATGGCTATTCTAAACATGAATAACCTAAAAGCATTCAAGAATTAACATCCAACACACATAATATATACACGGGTAAACATACATAAGGTTTTAAAAATCATTTTAATACATTTTCAGCCCCAAAGATGTTTAAAACAAGTAGAAACTAGGGTCTAGAACTCACCTGATGCAACTTTGGTGTCTCTTCCTTTCTAACCCGCTTGTAATGAGTTCAAACACCTAAAAACAACACCACACACACACCTGAGCACATACACAACACATAAGCATATAAACACATAACCAGGATAAAACCCGTCATAAACACATAAAAACCACGAATTATTACCTTGAATTCGTTCACTTCTTCTTCTTCTTCTACAAGCCGAGAGCTTCCCCCTGCTCTCTCTCTCTCTAAAACCGAAGAAATGTTGATGTGAAGTGAGGGTGGGCGGCCATGCCCACCTTTACACCAACTTTTACAAAGTTTTGTCCTTTTGGACACTTTTAGTCCCTCCACTTGGACTTAATTTCCTTTTTTTCTTTTTATTCCTCATATATTGTCTTTTAAAAATAACCGGGTGTTACATAAACTAATAGATCTATCAATTTCATCTGCAAAACAACAATACACAATCATCGAACATCGTCTCTTTTCGAACCTGCAACTTAATCGAGAACCATGGTCGAAGCTCTTTTACACAAAATTGGTTGAGGGCTTTCACTTATCATCATCATCCGAAGCTTCACAAGAGTTTGATTTGATTATTATTATAGATTGCTCATCCTTTGCGCACCTACGGCCGCGACTTGTGTTTCATTCGTTCCTAACATCATATCAAATCAAATCGGGTAATTGAACACATCCATACACTCGATTTCACTTAGGGAACAAAAGCCCTAAGTTTGATTTCATTATCGTTATCGAATTGATGTTCAATTGAAATCAAATCAGTTCTAGGGTTCTTGGATATTTGGGGTTTTTTTTCTAATGAATATTTATAAAAATTATTAATGGACTTAAATCACACTTGGGCTTATAGCCCACCAGTAAAACGCATGTAACACACACATGGGGTCCCGGGTTCGAATCCGGGCACCCCCAAGTTATTTTTTTATTGTTAGTTTTTAATCATTTTAAACCTTATAAATTCTTAATATATTAATTAAGCAAAATAAAATTTTTGTGGTTAATCAATTTATTCTAATGGTTTTCTTTAAATCAAATAAGATATGATTTAACATATTCAATTGATTATTTGAATGATTATTTTGATCAAGTCACTAATTAATTAATTATTAAATTTATTTTAAAAGCTATATAAACTTATAACTCTTAAATTTAATAATTTTTTTAAGGAATAAAAAGGCTATAAAAACATTATTAAGTCATTTATATGTTATAAATATATTATAGCTCAAACTTGGATATTGTAAAACACTTTAAACTATCCTGATACAAATACTTTAAATAGTAATTATACAAATGATTATTTAAGTAACTATTTGAAAGATTAATTATTTATCTAATCTTTTAAGTATGTTATATCATAAATAATTAATAAAGCTATTCTTTAACTTTATTTAAATTCTTGAAAGTTATAAAACAATATAATTTCTATTATTCTTTATTTGGGTTTTGATATTATAAGACCTTTATAAAGATTATTTAAAGTGTTTAAAAACTTTATAAAATTACCTTAAATAATCTTTATTATTTTGTAAGTCATATACTTAAGTATTCAATAAATCATCTTTATCATTTTAAATAATTAATTTCTAAATTAATTAATTCTTTCAACGTATTATATTTAAACCTCATTTATTAAATAAATTAAATTATTAATCATTCATTATCGTTCTCAATCTTAACTAATTTATTTTGTCTTTACTTAACCAAAACATAATCGTTTGTTTTATTATACTTGATTTAACTATTAAACCCGCCCCCCCAAATTCCCAATTGAAATTCTAGTTCACGTTTATTCATTAATCTTACTTTTAAACTTAAACTTCGAATATATATACGTTAGGTATCTTTTAAAAAGGAATTGTTGGAGCATCGTTAATTTCTTACTATCATCTTATTTATTTCATGTGAGTATTTCTATACCCTTTTTTCATATTTTCAAACTTTGGGGTGAAACATGTTACATTATAACCATTGCACATATAAAACGTTTGATTCTTGTAAACTTGTGGCAATTCACTTTTATGTTGTGGTTAGTTGATCTTTGTAGCTACCATGTAATGTCGATTATATGTACAATCATTAATTATTGCTAGCCTAGTGATGTCATAGATCTATGGGCCTGACAAGCCTGCTTGATTGATCCAAGTACACTTAGCTAATCGTATATACTTGTAAACATTTGAGACTTATAAAAATCTGTCAAGGTTTGATTATGCATTCTGTCTTACATCCCTGGTTACTTTATTCTCTAACTTATAACATGAATTGTCATCTTTTATATACTTATGTATTGAAAACTATGGAAATCTCACTAACTTTCAAAGTTGACCCTTTATTTTTAACATGTTTCAGGTTTGATACTTGTGGATTCTCTTCGTACTCATATAAGACTTGGACCTAGTTTAACTAAATTTGTTATTTCTTTGTTTGAGACTTTTGTATTGTATGGACTTATTTGTCTTGTAATGTTTAATGAATAATGATATTTAATATTATTTCAACTTAACTAGTTCCATGTGCTATGAGCAATCGTCTCCCATTCGTCTACTCCGATGATTCCGCCGTCGGTCGGGTTGTGACAAGCAAAATCTCAAACTGGATACGTATTTAAAAAATGGAGGAACTGTGATTTCATGACGTTCTCAGAAACAAACACACGTTGCGACATTCTCAAATTATGCTGAAGTCATTGCACTACATGAAGCTTCAAGAGAATATGTATGGTTAAGATCTATGACACAACTTATATCAACTTCTTGGGGATTGGAGAAAGATGAAAATGCAATACCAATCTATGAAGATAATGCAGCTTGTGTCTCACAAATGAAAGAAGGGTATATCAAAAGTAACAGGACAAAACGTATACCATCAAGATTCTTTTCATACACTTAAGACCTTATTAAAGATAAACAAGTTGAAATGAGATACGTTCAATCTAGTAACAATTCAGCTGATCTTTTCACAAAGGCATTTCCTAAAACAACTTTTAGAAAACATGTTTATGATATTGGCATGCGGCATGTACACGCAATGTGATGATCTACGGAAGACAATTTGAGGGGGAGTTATAAGCTACACTCTTTTTTCCTTAGCTAAGGTTTTTTTTCCCACTGGATTTTTTTAGCAAGGTTTTTAACGAGGTAGTACTTAAACTCTTAAAGTTTGAAAAATGTCATCCAAGGGGGAGTATTATGAATTATTACCATGGCAAGTGGATTGTCAAACTTGTAGATAAGTTTACTATGCTACTTATCTACCAAAATAGTTTATCTTGTCTACCAAGTTGATTGATCTTTGTAGTATAAATACCACCTTAATGTATAGGAGAAGATGCACCTCTTGTATACACTTTCATAAGTTATACATTTCTCTTCTTCTTGCTCTTGCAATTCTTTTTAAAGTTCTTAAGGTTATAACACTAATCTGTTATAATTATTGTGATATTATAACACACCCGTATTTATGTATTATTTTAGTGTGATTTTTATATTCTTATACAACTGGATGAGAATTTTTATTTTAAAAAAATCATAAAATCGACTATTTTTAAAATTTTAAGGATGTTAATGTTAAAGTTTCAAAACAAGTAAGGTTTTCACTGGTAAATACATGTTTTATTTATGGATAACTAGGTTAGTATCCCATGTATTACACGAGTTGAATAAATAAAATATTAAATAATTAGTAATAAAAATTATAAACTATGAAACCAAGCTTGAAGATAAAATATAATTATAATTACGTGTAAATTGTTATATTAAGTAAAATAAACAAAAATATATTTTTAAAAGTTTGTTTTATAATTATGTCACTTATTATCCTATTTTTCGTATTATAGATAGATAGATAGACAAATATATAATTTAGAGACCCATTTATCAAACGGATTATATTTATTAATAAACATGAAAGTTATAGTATGATATTTTAATATAGGATATGATTAAGATTATATATAGGTAATAGTTCAAAATAAAATAATTATACTATTTTTTAACTCTCTTATCTAAATAGTTTTATTTTTAAATATTAAATATTCATTTTATTTTTTTTATAAAAAATATATTTTATATAAAAATCTTTTTTATTAAAAATTGTGGTTTGTAAGTATTCTAGTTGTTTTAAAAAAAATTCTATTTGAAAGTTTCAACTTTTTAATATTTTTTAAAAAGGCCCAATTAAAAATATATTTTGTTTTAAAAAGGTTTAGTGATTTAGAAACTTTTTATATAATATAATTTTTTAATAGTAATATTTTAATAAAAAGATGTGATTTTTAATTCCTTAACAATATCTTTTTTTAAATGATAGTTTGATTTTAAAAAAATAAAAAGAGAGAAAAATATAGCAATTAATAAAATTAATTTTTTAATAAGAGAGATTAATTAGTTTGAGTGTTTAAATTACTATAATACCCAAAATTGATGTGAATATATTTAGAAAAATAACATGTCACAAAAAGATAGGGTTAGAGAATAACAAGTGAGAAAAAAATATTTTTTTATTATATACGATAGATATGTAGTATTTCTTTAACTTAATTGTTAAAATAAAATAATAATAGTTAGATTGAAGGTTTTTTAGTGTGATTGAAGATTACATGTAGAAAAACGTTAATTTTACACTATTAATTTATTTTACATGCATATAATATAATATGCATGTAATTACCTATAAATTAAATGAACTAAAAATGTACAGTAATAAATATAATCAAATAAAATATAATGTTTGTTTATAATATTAATAATTAAATAATAATAATAATAAGATTTGTTTTTAAGTTATATTTGTTTATTGACTTTAAATTCGACCACTCATTTTAACCATTTAAAATTTGAAGGTTTGGTTTATTGCAATACAAATTTTATCACTTCGGCACTTTAAGTTTATAAAGTTATGGGTTTATCCTAATATTATTTAAAAAAATAATTTCTTATGTTTATATTTTTAAGTACGTATTGATACAAGTTGAGTTAAATATAAAATGTTTTCATATATGTTTTTATATCAACTTTCAGATGATCAACAATTTTGATGTGTGCCTACGTTTTAACATAAGTTTTATTTAGAAATAAGTAGAATCAAATATAAAACGTTACTATTCAAGGGTATAAATCTAAATATTTCCGTATGTATAGTTCGGAATGATTCGGGATGAGATATAACCTATGTGTTTTTTATGTACACTTTGACTTGATATAAGTTTTGACTATAATGTGTTTTCGTTCAACGGTATAAATTTAAGTTACTTTACGATTTGACATGAATTTAGTTCATAAACAAATTGGGTCAATTGTTAGTTTATATCTTATGACGTTGTGTATGATGTCGCCGCAACGCAACTTTCGTAAATAAGTGGTTACTATAAACATCGAAATAGAAGGAGGTAGATTTTATATGAAAAGAGTTATTCCATTAGAAACTATATCATTACATTATTCTCTCATTCCAAATGTACTAAACATCAGTTCAAATGTTAAAGATACAATTCATACCATATAGTAATACACAAGTAGTTATTTAGTGATGGCTACAACTACCACAATCTGAATCAACCATGAACCGCTGCTCACCCGAAACTCTTAACTCCATCCATTGAGGCATCCGTCTTTCAGTCCTGACTCCCTCCGACGACTAACACACGCTCCACGACATCCTCACTAGATCCACACACGATCCCATGTCGTCTCCAACCCCATTTATGCTTCTTACCATTTCTTTTTCCTTTTGTTTCTTTGGACGACACAGTACTCCGCCTGCCATGATCACCACCATCAACCGCCCTAGAGCGACGGTCTAACCTACTAGACTCCATATAACAACACAATTCTTTTGAAATTCTCTCTATTTCATACATGTCCAAAAGTGAGTTTTTATAACACTCCTTTTGTGATTCCTTCATCGCTTCAATCTTGTACCGCGAAGGCCTAGGCTTGTAGTCATGTGGTTTCCTGACATCAATCTCTCGTATGGTTTTATGCTCGAACCATGACCCACGCTCATACCATGCCCAAGCCGCGGCCTTTGTGATCTCATTTTGGTCTGAGCTTTCCTTTCGTTTCACTTGCATGATCATGATTCAACTATCGCGTTAGATCACTCGCCTTTGATCCAATTACTATGAATATAAGTTCTTGAAGTTGATCGACGTAATGTGTATTTAATATCATGGTATGTGATATGTGCAAAGATTTGATGTTACACGTCGTCGTTTGGGATGTAACATTTAATGAAATGTCCTTGGTTTGAACTTTTGCAAGGCCAATTTTGGGAACAACTCATTGGTTGCGTTGGCCCTTGCATGGCCACAACTTAATAATACAGACTAAGACGTGTGATATTCAACGGCTTCAGAATAATATTATATATTTTGTGTTTTTTATATAATTTTAAAATTAGCCTATAAAAAACGTTTTGGAACATTTTAATTTTGTAAATGATTATTTTGATTTTAAAATCCTATTTTTTTATCATTGTAATTGTGTTGTTGAATATTATAATTTTGAGTAAATTACATAAATAGTCCCTGTGGTATGTTAAAATTGAGGTTTTCGTCTGCAAGCTCAGTCTCATGTTATGCATAAACGTAACATGTTTAGTCCCTGATTTGGATGGAGGTTAATTTATCTATTATATTTTTATAAAATAACCAAAATACCCTTCAATTAAGAAAATAAAAATTAGAAAATTTGATTTTATTAGACAAAACTCATGTTTAATAAAAACTAGGTTTATTACCCGTCGCGCTTTGCGGCGACATTATACGTAAGATGATAAAGTATAGATGACAATCGACCCTACTCGTTTTCGAACTAACTTTACTTCAAGACGTAAAGTAATTCGAATTTATACCGTTGAACAAAAAAGTTTAATATTTAACCTGACACTTTTCCAAACAAAATTAATGTCAAAACATAGACTTACAATCGCTCCGAACTTTTCCGAACTAAATTTACGTCCAAACGTATAGTAAATGAAAACATATTATATTGACCCGACGTGCTTCAAAACAAACCAATGTCAAAACGTTAGCCAACTCAAAGTGTACATAAAAGTAAGCACGACTTAAAGTGTATAGAATTAAGCTTGAAAGTTCAAATTTGATGCGAGTCAAATTGAATGTCGAATTCTACCCGCTGCATGTTGTGGTGGCATTGCAGACACAACGTGATTAAGTTTAAAATGAAATCAACCCAACTCGTTTTCAAACTAAACTTAAGTATAAAAAACGTAAAGTAAATCAAATTTATGTCGAAAACCTACAATCGCCCCAACTCATTTTGAACTAATTTACGTCGAAACATAAAGAAAATGAAAATGTATTATATTTGACCTAGCGCGTTTGCAAAAATATTACGTTGAATTGTAGACCAATCAAAGCGTCAATAAAAATAAGCACAAAAACGTCTTATATTTGAGTCGACTCATTTATGAACAAAGTTTACGTCGAAACGTATACTATGTCAAAGCGTATATAAATACATACATGAAAGCATTTTATGTTTGACCAAATAAGATTTTAAAAAATTTAGGGAATTAAGTGTGAAAGATTAAAAGTTTGGGGCGAAGAAAGCAGAAAAAAATAGAATAAAACTGAAAGAGTGTGAGGAGAGATTTGAACCCGGATGCGCTATGTGGAATGAAATACCAATACCATTACACCAAAAATATATAATTGACACAATGCTCAGCAAATAATATATAATAGGTAGTGATTAGACCCGGCAATGCTAGCCCATTTGCTTTCAATTGGGTTGATTTGGGCTTTAATTATAAGGAATGAGTTAAGATGAGTTAGTTATTATTTTTAAAGGGGTTAGGATGGGCAATTCAAAAGCTGAGGAGAAAAGAAATGGGTTGAGATGGGCGATGCTAAATACCCTCAAGGGGTCAAGATGTGTTATTATTACGTTTGGCTTTGAACCCTTCCCAACATGTTTATTCATCCTATCAAATATCTAGATCCCATTCAAAAATCACCATTAGTGTTAATCCCCTATTTTGATTTAATACTTCACGTATTACCTTTTCATTTTCATCACAAATCATTGTTTAATGTTGTTTTTTCTTAAAATTCAACCTATAATTATCCTCAATATGAATGTAGTATTCAACCAGAAGTGGTGTAGTTGTTTCTAATCATTATGTAATGACACAATCATTAAGGTTTTTGCTACAAAAATATGTAAACTTCATTCTCCAATGGAATTCGATCGGTTTTTGAAGAAGACTCTACTAGTCGTGGAAACTCATATTCGTTGTCAAAACCCAAGACCTTCACCGTCGACGTTCGTGGTCTTCGTCATTATTTTGTAAATTTAATCCATTAGTTTAGAGTGAAGCTATGCCTTTTCAATTGATAAACAAACAATTTGATCAATTTGGACAATCTAGACAAGTTTATACATATAAATGACTTAATTATAATATGGGTTGATTGGGTTATTCGGGTTTCGGGTTAATTAGTTCGGTTTATTCGGGTTTTTTGAGTTTTGAAAGTTTATCCGAAACCCGACCTGAATAAAAATCGGTTTTCGGGCTGTTCGGATAACGGGTTGTTCGGGTTGGGTTTCTTCAGGTACGGATGAGCTCGGGTCGGGCGGGTTAATCGGGTACGGATAAAATCGACGGGCCTAATCCTCATTGTATACTAATACCATCCAGAATGCAACCTATTTGAACTTTATGTATTGTTTTCAATATTTAGACTTTTGATCCATTCTGACCTGAACATATATTTACCTGAATCCAACCTAACTCTAACCCGACCTGACCCGTTTTTAAATTGGCCCAGCCTGACCTGAACCTGTTTTAACCCGAACGCATTCTGATCCGTTACACTACCCGACCCAACTCGCCCGTTTTACCAAGTATAGTAGTGATGATTGTGGGTGACCATGTGAGGTCACCGACCTTCCTATTTAAGTTATAGTATAATTGACAAAGGCCTACACCTCCATCACCACCATTGTCGGCGGAGCAACACCACTGCCATTGTCGCCCAGATCTCCACCGTAATGTTAATTATTTTTAAGCATTATTTTTCATAGGCATAAAGTATATTTTGGTGCATGTTATATATATGTCACACATATTTTCGTTTATTTTATACAACATTGGTATGGGTGGAATGAAATCTAACTTGGTTGATGTGTTTGTGAGATGGGCGAAAAACTTGAAGCAGGAAAAGGGTTGTTAAAAAAATGCTAAAACTTAAATTTATCTACATAACAGAAACTTTACACGGCTGAGCAAGAGTTCATTCATAGACTTTATGATAAGAATATTTTTAATTGGGATGATTATCACTGGATTTACCTTGATAACATAAAAGAAACTAAAAAGCATAAAATGGGATCCGGAAATCTAAAAATTATAATATATATTAAAACCTTTGGTTGGTTGCTACAGTGACCAAGGGTAATTTTGGTATTTTATGTGCAAGTGATACGTGTTGCAACCTTAATCTTCCACCGCTTTATGTTCTACTTTCTTACAACATCTGTGCTCATCGATTGAAGAAGGTAACAAGAATTCATGGGTAATCGGTTTTCAATCTATATCTTGCCTAGATTCATCATTTGTACTTGATCAATTGAAGAGGTTAACGACCGAGGATTCATGGGTAATCATCATTTCTATTGGGATTCCCCTTTTCTCTTAAACCAATTGAAATGGTAAGCTTTCAATCAATTTTGTATGTTCTTATGCATTTTTGCTTTTAATTTGTAGTTTACTTTGACTTGATTGTTTTGTGGTTTTTTTGAATTCTTTAATATAGAGTGCCAACAGTGGAAAGATGAATTGTGTTGATGTTGATTTTAGTGACGACTCTCTGATCCTCAAGAACTTGAAAACAACGTCAAGAAAATGTAAGTAAAAATTATGGTTTTAGACTATAGATCGAATTTTCAATTTATCGGTTATTTTTTCTTTAAGACGCATACTCTCAACGACTTCTAATAGCATCGAGTAGATAAGGAGTTTTCAGGGTGAAATTCGTATTTTTTGTTCGTTTTGTGTCTTTGTATCGTATTTTGTTGTATTTTGTTGACCCATCTATTATAAAAGATACTGTAAAGTTTGTTTATTTGTTTTTGCATTTGGTTGTTCAGTCATTTGATTTAAAATCGCTTCTGTTTCTAGGTGTTGAAGTTACCTAACGAAAGCTATAAGGTCGATCTGAAAGTTGATATAAAAACATACATGAAAACATATTATATTTAACTCGATCGGTACCAATGCGTACTTAAAAATATGAACATAAAAAATAAATATTTTAAATAATATTAGGATAAACCCAGAACTTTATAAACTTAAAGTGCCGAAATGACAAAATTTGTATTGCAATAAACCAAAACTTTAAAATTTAAAATTTTAAAATGAGCAGTCAAATTCAAAGTCAATAAACATATATAACTCAAAAACAAATCCTATTATTATTTGATTATTAATAAAACAAACATTATATTTTATTTAATTATAATATATATTAAAACCTTTGGTCGGTTGCTACAGTGACCAATGGTATTTTTGTTATTTTATGTGCAAGTGATACATGTTGCAACCTTAATCTTCCACCACTTTATGTTCTATTTTCTTTCAACATATGTGCTCATCGATTGAAGAAGATAACAAGAATTCATGGGTAATCGGTTTTCAATGTATATCTTGCCAATATTCATCATTTGTACTTGATCAATTGAAGATGTTAACGACCAAGGGTTCATGGGTAATTATCTTTTCTATTGGGATTCCCCTTTTCTCTTAAACCAATTGAAGTCATAAGCTTTCAATCATTTTGTATGTTCTTATGCACTTTTGCTTTTAATTTGTAATTTACTTCGACTTGATTGTTTTGTGGTTTTTTTGAATTCTTTAATATAGAGTGCCAACAGTGGAAAGATGAATTGTGTTGATGATGATTTCAGTGATGACTCTCTGTACCTCAAGAACTTGAAAAAAACGTCAAGAAAATGTAAGTAAAAACTATGGTTTTAGACTTTAGATCGAATTTTCAATTTATTGGTTATTTTTTCTCGAAGATGCATACTCTCAATGGCTTCTAATAGGATCGATCTGATAAGGAGTTTTCAGGGTGAAATTCGATTTTTTGTTCGTTTTGTGTCTTTGTATCGTATTTTGTTGACCCATCTGTAATAGAAGATACAGTAATGTAACACCCAGTTTTTTAAAAAGACAAGAAATGATGAATAAAAAGAAAAAAAACAATAAAGTCCAAGTGGAGGGACTAAAAGTGTCCAAAAGGACAAAACTTTGAAAAGTTGGTGTAAAGGTGGGCATGACCGTCCACCCTCGCCTCACATCAACATTTCTTCGGTTTTAGAGAGAGAGAGCAGGGGAAAACTCTCGACTTGTAGAAGAAGAAGAAGAAATTGAATTCAAGGTAAGAATTCGCGGTTTTTATGTGTTTATGATGGTTTTATCCTGGTTATGTGTTTATGCGCTTATGTGTTGTGTTTGTGCTCGTGTGTGTGTGTTTGTGGTGTTGTTTTAGGTGTTTGAACTCATTGCAAGCGGGTTAGAAAGGAAGAAAACACCCAAGTTGCACTAGGTGAGTTCTAGACCCTGGTTCTTACTTGTTTTAAACTATCTTTGGGGCTAAATATGTATTAAAATATTTGTGCAAAGTTTATGTATGTTACCCGTATGTATTGTGCTTGTTAAATGTTAAATTCTTGAATGTTTATAGGTTGTTCATGCTTAGAATAGTCATGTTAAGCTTAGAACATATGGGTTTGATGAATGGTTATGAAAACATGCTAAGAACAAGTTACACAGAAGGTTCATACGTCTAAAAATGCCTTAGAAAGATTTAAGTGTAGTTCATGCGCCTGAACAGTAATCCATGCGCCTAAGATTTGCCTTAGAAATGTTTAAGTATAGCCCATACGCCTAAATAGTGGTCCGTGCGCCTAGAAATATTGGTCAGACAACTAAGTGAAGGGCACATGCGTCCCAATAGTGTCCATGCGCCCAAGTGTCCATGCGTCTGAAAAATCCATGCGCCTAAGTGTTCATACGCACCAATAGTGCCCATGCGCCTGAATAGTTCATGCGCCTAAGTGATAAAATGATTAAGTGTTGGCTGATGCGCCTACATAGTGGTGAAACGCCCAAACAGGGCTCATGCGCCTAAATAGTTCCCATGCGCCTAACACTTATAAAATTTTACAGAATTTTCTAGGAGTCTGTGTTTTAGGGTTTTGACCAGAGTTGACTAGGGCTAAATAATGATGATGTTCATGCATGATATGATTACATATGATGTTCCTTATTATTATTATTATTATTATTTTTATTATTATTACTTATAGTATGTGACTTTACGTGGTGTGTTATTATGATAACGTAAAGTATATCTTAATAATAAAGTGAAAGAGCAATAAAGAAAAGAAGAGGAACATTAATAAATTGTTAACAAGTCTTGCAAGCTCAAATGAGGGACACGACCGTGTTGTCGTTAGCTCAACTGTGCTGCGGGTTAGCTACCCTATTATGCACACAGGGCCAATCAATTGAGATTGGCAGGACCTTTGTACTGTACCCTGGGTGATTGGGTTGGCCTTGTACACAATACACAGAACCCTTTCGGGGGATACAGTTGACCCTTTCGAGGGATATAGATGGCCCATCACCCGTTTTCCATCGCGCACATAGTTGGGGTATTGCTTATTAGTCCACATAGACAGTGAAAGATAAATATAAAAGAATACAGAGTAAACAAGGCATACAGTAATGAGATAAAGCGTTACATGATTGTATAGTTAATGGGTGCTCACGTATAAAGAGATGAAGTATTCCATGAACAGAGTATTTTATATGTATACCTACAGAAAGTATTTTAATACTTATAAAGCTAGAACTCACTCAGCAACACTGACTTTTATACATTTTCATTTGGAAGTTAATTATTGCAGAGGATGGCACGAGGGTGAAGCTACTCGGCAGGGAAAGACTGACATCCATTCGTACTTTATGTTGCTGTTATTTTGTAATGCAGTAAAACAATTCTTTTGTAATAAGTTAAACAGTGCTGTATTGCTCAACCACATAGTTTAAATGAAATGAATTGTTTTTGACAAATTATTTCCGCTACTTAAGATTGTATAATTATAATGTTTAATGTTTTAATTGCTGTGAATGACCGACTGTGAGGTTCCCGGAAACGGGGCCTCACAAGTTGGTATCAGAGCCAAAGTTTAAGGGAATTGGGTTAAATAAACTTTTAAAACCTAAACTTAAACTGAAAATGGGACAAATGGAGGGATGTCAGCCCGAGTAGGTACGTGCCATCAGGTATGTCTTTTCCTAATGTTAACCGGTATTATGTGCGCATGCTATTTGATTATGTGCTCTTAGTAGATTTAGATACTGATTAAGTCAGGATAGGAGATACTTGGGGTATGAAGAGTAAAGTAAGTGGCTAATCACAACTGGCCACTGTAATTAGGGACTTATTATACTTGACATAAACTGAGTGTTACCTTGAATGACCGCGTTAGTGTTTGAATCTTATAGTGTGGTCTTAGAGGATGGCTGGCGGTAGATCTTCAAAAGCCTCTTGTGGTGGAGGTCATGGTGCTGCTCCGCGACCCAAGAGAGGGAGACCCAGAGTCGAGAAAGTGGTTCATGAAGAACCAGAGACCCCTCATCCGGAGGGAGGTGACGAGAGTGCCAATCTGAGAGCCTCAGTAAAGGAGGCTGTGGTGGAAGAGGTTCACCAGGTTATGCAGACAATTCTACCGTCTGTGGTGATCGAAGTGATCAAGGCCGTAAGGGATGGGGAAAGAAAATAGAGGAACAGGTCCTTGGGAGGACGAGAACAACCAGAGCCGGAAACGGTTCTCTCTGATGATGATGACGAGGAAGAAGAAGAGCCTGCGCCGGAGGCGACCCGAGGCTGCAACTATGGGGCGTTTATGAGATGCAAGCCCCCTACTTTCGATGGGAATGACACTGCTGCAGCTGCTCACCGGTGGGTGAGGGAAATGGAGGCTGTCCTCGATATCAGTGAGTGCCATGAAGATCAGAAGGTGAAATTTGCTACCCACTCTTTTGTGGACTCGACTTTGTGCTGGTGGAATAACATTGTCCAAGCCGAGGGTAGCAGCGCCATTGGGAGGATGAGATGGCCTGAACTGAAGAAGTTAGTGATTGAGGAATTCTATCCTCATAGAGAGATGGATAAGGTGGAAAGGGAGTTCCTGTAGCTGGAGGCGGGAACAATGACACACCAGCAGTACACCACTAAATTCAATGAAATGGCGCAGCTGGTGCCCGATCAAGTGACACCACTGTCAGGAAAGATTAAGAGATACATCCAAGGGCTGCCAGCGGATATCCGTAGGCATATGATTGTTGCCCGGCCGAGCACTTTTAGGTCGGCGGTTGATCTGGCTGGTAGATTATATGATGAGCGCGAGGTGGTGGTGGTGGCTGAGGTGAAGAAAACGAGTGGGGATGGAAGGAATTGGAATGGGAAATGGTTTGGATGCAGTGGAGCCGCCCCAAACAATAAGGTGGTGAAGGTAAGAGACCGACGTGTGGTCACAGCTGGTGTAGGGAGGAAGAAATGTGGCAAATGTGAAGGGAGCATGCTGGAGAGTGTAGGATGGGGATGAACGTATGCTTCAGGTGTGGTCAGCCTGGCCACCTTGCAGGGACTGTAAGAAGCCGAGGGCGAAGAGCTCGGAAGCGGGGAATAAGAAGCCGGAAGAAGGAGGGCAGAGGGCAAGTGCTAGAGCTTACACTATGACCCGGGAGGAAACTAGAGCTGATCCGATGTTGTGTCAGGTATGTTTCTAGTAAACCAAATGTATGCCTCTGTCTTATTTGATTCTGGTGCTAGCTAGAGTTTTATCTCCACTACTTTCTATGCTAAGTTGCCTGTTAGTAGTAGGAAGGTCAGTGTACTATTCGATGTAGAAACTGCTATCGGTAAGTCCACTAGAATTACTGATGTGATAGAGGATTATGCCATAGAACTAGAAGGTCATAGGTTTGCTGCTAGGTTACACGTGATACCCCTAGGTGGATTTGATGTAGTACTAGGGATGGACTGCTTAGCAACCTATGAAGCAAACATCGTGTGTCGCAAGAAGATGATCCGATTGACAACGCCTGACGGGAATAAGGTGATGGTTTATGGTGACCGCGTCACGATGATCCCGAAGGTGATTTTGATGGCGGTTGCGGGAAAGTGCATGAGGCGTGGATGTAGTGCCTACTTGGCCTACGTAAAGGATGTGGACGCGCCAACACCACACTTATCCGGTGTACCAGTTGTGTGCGACTTTCTGGACGTATTTCCGGAAGACTTACTCGGCGTGCCACCGGATTGCAAAATTGAGTTCCAAATTGATCTGATACCGGTGCTCAACCCATTGCCAAAGCACTGTATCGCTTAGCTCCCACAGAAATGAAAGAACTGATGGAGCAGTTGCAGGAGCTACTCGATAAGGGGTTCATTAGGCCGAGTATCTCTCCTTGGGGTGCTCCGGTCTTGTTTGTGAAGAAAAAAGACGGTAGTATGAGGATGTGCATTGACTACCGAGAGCTGAACAAGTTGACGGTGAAGAACCGATACCCCTACCAAGAATAGATTATCTGTTTGATCAGCTCTAAGGAGCCAGTTGGTTATCAAGGATAGATCTTCGATCGGGTTACCATCAGCTGAAGGTGAAGGAGCAGGATATCCCTAAGACAGCTTTTCGCACGCGCTACGGTCACTATGAATTCTTGTTATGTCATTTGGCCTGACCAATGCGCCAGCTGATTTTATGGACTTGATGAATCGAGTGTGTCGGCCAATGTTAGATAAATCAGTGATTGTATTCATTGATGATATTCTGATCTACTCGAGGAGCGAAGAAGAGCATGCCGGTCACATTCGGGAGGTGTTAGAGACCTTAAGAAGGGAGAAGTTGTATGCCAAATTCTCCAAGTGCGTGTTCTGGTTACGCGAATTTCAATTCTTAGGTCACGTAATAAATCCCGAGGGGATTATGGTAGACCCTGCTAAGGTGGAGGCTGTGATGCAATGGAAGTCTCCAAGGACGCCATCCGAGATTCGTAGTTTCTTGGGATTGGCGGGGTATTATCGAAGGTTCATTCAGGACTTTTCCAAGATTGCTTTCCTATTGACCAAGTTGACCCGAAAGGATGTGAATTTTATATGGGGTCAAGCTCAAGAACAGGCGTTCGAGGAGTTAAAGGTGAGGTTGACTCAAGCTCCTGTCTTGTCATTACCGAAGGAAGCGAGGATTTGGTGGTATATTCAAATGCTTCTTACTCAGGGTTGGGGTGTGTATTAATGCAGAGAGGGAAGGTTATAGCCTATGTATCCTGAAAGTTGAAAGTTCATGAGGTCAACTACCCTACTCATGACTTGGAGCTAGCAGCTGTGGTCTTTGCACTAAAGATTTGGATGCACTATCTGTACAGGACGAAGTGCACCATTTTCACTAACCATAAGAGCTTGAAGTACTTCTTCGAGCCAGAAGGATCTGAACATGAGGCAGAGGCGATGGTTGGAGCTTATAAAGGATTATGATTGTGAGATCCATTACCATTCGGGCAAGGCCAACGTGGTGGCTGATGCTCTTAGCCGAAAGGAGAGACCCGAGCCGATTCGGGTGAAAGCGTACCAACTAATCATGACCTCTGATATAATGGAGCAAGTCAAGGAGTTTCAAGATGGGGCATTAAAAGAAGATCATCTAAACTCTGAAAGAATGAGAGGTCTGGTTAGAGAATTGGGTGAAAACACGCTTGGTGTTAAAACTCGATTTGGACGGGTGTGGATTCCTCGTCTCGGGGATATACGTGTGAGGATTATGGATGAAGCTCACAAGACTCGATACTCCATTCATCCTAGTGCCATAAAGATGTATCAAGATATGAAGAAAGATTATCGGTGGCCAGGTATGAAACGTGATGTGGTGGAGTATGTGAGTAAGTGCCTTACTTGCCTACAGTGAAGGCGGAACATCAGAAGCCGTATGGGAAGATCCAACCTTTGGATATACCGGAATGGAAGTGGGAGCACATCACCATGGATTTCATTACAAAGCTGCCACGTACTCTGAAGGGGTACGATGCCATATGGGTGATTGTTAATCGTTTAACGAAGAGTGCTCACTTCCTACTGATCCGTGAGACATATTCATCCGAGAGGTTGGCTGACCTGTTCATCAAGGAGATTGTAACTTGTCATGGTGTGCTGCTGTCCATTGTGTCTGATCGTGACACCCGGTTTACCTCTAAATTCTGGAAGAAATTCCACGATGCTATGGGGACGAGGTTACATATTAGCACGACTTATCATCCCCAAACTGATCAGTCAGAAAGGACTATTCAGGCACTAGAAGACATGCTTCGGGCATGTGTGATTGATTTTGGGGGAAGTTGGGATGACCACTTACCGTTAGCTGAATTCTCGTACAACAATAGTTATCATGCCAGCATTGGTATGCCACATTACGAGATGCTATATGGTAGAAGCTGTAGGACACCCGTATGTTGGGGAGACATTGGGCAGAACGAATTGGGGAGCGTCAAGGTAATCGAGACTACGACTGAGAAGCTTGAGAAGATTAAAGCCTTCATGAAGGCAGCTAAAGATAGGCAGAAGTCGTATGCCGATAGACGACGCAGACCGATCGAGTTCGAGGTGGGTGACCGGGTAATGTTGAAGGTTTCACCTTGGAAGGGTATTATCCGATTCAGGAAGCGAGGTAAGTTGAGCCCAAGAATATATAGGCCCTTTCCGAATCATTGCTCGAGTAGGAGAGGTGGCCTATAGATTAGAGTTGCCAGATGAGTTAAGTGGAATCCACCCGACATTCCATGTATCTCATTTGAGAAAGTGCTTAGCTGATGAATACATGATTGTTCCCTTGGAGGACATCGAAGTAGATGAAAGGCTCAATTATATGGAGCAACCAGTGGCAATCATCGATCATAAAGAGAAGAGGCTGCGAAATAAAGCGGTTCCTCTTGCGCGTGTACAGTGGAAGCACAGGAAGGATCAGAGTCTACATGGGAGACTGAGGAGGAGATGATGCAACATTATCCTCATCTGTTCGAGGAATAACAGGTTTCGGGGACGAAACCTATATAAGGGAGGTGGACTTGTAACACCCGGTTATTTAAAAAGCCAAGAAATGAAGAATAAAAAGAAAGAAAAACAATAAAGTCCAAGTGGAGGGACTAAAAGTGTCCAAAAGGACAAAAGTTTGAAAAGTTGGTGTAAAGGTGGGCATGGCCGCCCACCCTCACCTCACATCAACATTTCTTCGGTTTTAGAGAGAGAGAGAGAGCAGGGGAAAACTCTCGGCTTGTAGAAGAAGAAGAAGAAATGGAAGTCAAGGTAAGAATTCATGGTTTTTATGTGTTTATGACTGGTTTTATCCCGGTTATATGTTTATGTGCTTATGTTTTGTGTTTGTGCTCGTGTGTGTGTGTGTGTGTTTTTGGTGTTGTTTTAGGTGTTTGAACTCATTGCAAGCGGGTTAGAAAGGAAGAAAACACCCAAGTTGCACCAGGTGAGTTCTAGACCCCGGTTCTTACTTGTTTTAAACTATCTTTGGGGCTGAAAATGTATTAAAATGTTTTTGCAAAGTTTATGTATGTTACCCGTATGTATTGTGCTTGTCAAATGTTAAATTCTTGAATGTTTATAGGTTGTTCATGCTTAGAATAGTCATGTTAAGCTTAGAACAGATGGGTTTGATGAATGGGTATGAAAACATGCTAAGAACAAGTTACACAGAAGGTTCATACGTCTGAAAATACCTTAGAAAGATTTAAGTGTAGTCCATGCGCCTAAACAGTAGTCCATGCGCCTAAGATTTGCCTTAGAAATGTTTAAGTACAGCCCATGCGCCTAAACAGTGGTCCATGCGCCTAGAAATATTGGTCAGACGACTAAGTGAAGGGCACATGCGCTCCAATAGTGCCCATGCGCCCAAGTGATCATGCGCCCAGTCAATGCGTCTGAAAAATCCATGCGCCTAAGTGTTCATACGCACCAATAGTGCCCATGAGCCTGAATAGTTCATGCACCTAAGTGATAAAATGATTAAGTGTTGGCTGATGCGCCTACATAGTGGTGAAACGGCCAAACAGGGCTCATGCGCCTAAATAGTTCCCATGCACCTAACACTTATAAAATTTTATAGAATTTTCTAGGAGTCTGTGTTTTAGGGTTTTGACTTGAGTTGACTAGGGTTGAATAATAATGATGTTCCATGCATGATATGATTACATATGATGTTCCTTATTATTATTATTATTATTACTTATAGTATATGACTTTACGGGGTATGTTATTATCGTAACGTAAAGTATATCGTAATAATAAAGTGAAAGAGCAATAAAGAAAAGAAGAGGAACATTAATAAAATGTTAACAAGTCTTGCAAGCTCATAGGAGGGACACGACCGTGTTGTCGTTAGCTCAACTGTGTTGCGGTTAGCTACCCTATTATGCACACAGGGCCAATCAATTGAGATTGGCAGGACCTTTGTAGTGTACCCTGGGTGATTGGGTTGGCCTTGTACACAATACACAGAACCCTTTCGGGGGATACAGTTGACCCTTTCGAGGGATATAGATGACCCATCACCCGTTTTCCATCGCGCACATAGTTGGGGTATTGCTTATTGGTCCACATAGACAGTGAAAGATAAATATAAAAGAATACAGAGTAAACAAGGCATACAGTAATGAGATAAAGCGTTACATGATTGTATAGTTAATGGGTGCTCACGTATAAAGAGATGAAGTTTTCCATGAACAGAGTATTTTTATATGTATACCTACAGAAAGTATTTTATTACTTATAAAGCTAGAGCTCGTTCAGCAACGCTGACTTTTATACATGTTCAGTTGGCAGGTAATTATTGCTGAGGATGGCACGAGGGTGAAGCTACTCGGCAGTGAAAGACTAACATCCATTCGTACTTTATGTTGCTGTTGTTTTGTAATGCAGTAAAACAATTCTTTTGTGATCAGTTAAACAGTGTTGTATTGCTCAACCACAGTAGTTTAAATGAAATGAATGATTTTTGACAAATTATTTTGCTGCTTAAGATTGTATAATTATATTGTTTAATGTTTTAATTGCTGTGAATGACCGACTGTGAGGTTCCCGAGAACGGGGCCTTAAAAGTAAAATTTCTTTGTTTGTTTTTTTCCATTTGGTTGTTTAGTCGTTTGATTTAAAATCGTTTTTGTTTCTAGGTTTTGAAGTTACCTAACGAAAGCCTTAAGGACGATCTGAAAGTTGATATAAAAACAAACGTGAAAACTTTGATATTTAACTCGACCTGTACCAATACACACTTAAAAATATGAACATAAAAAATAAATATTTTAAATAATATTAGGATAAATCGAGAACTTTATAAACTTAAAGTGCCGAAGTGACAAAATTTGTATTGCAATAAACCAAAACTTCAAGATTTAAATGGTTAAAATGAGCGGTCAAATTTAAAGTCGATAAACAAATATAACTCAAAAACAAATATTATTATTATTTAATTATTAATATTATAACACAAACATTATATTATTTAATTATAATATATATTAAAACCCTTGGTCGGTTGGTACAGTGACCAATGGTATTTTTGGTATTTTATGTGCAAGTGATACGTGTTGCAGCCTTAATCTTCCATCGCTTTATGTTCTATATCATCGATTGAAGAAGGTAACAAGAGTTCATGGGTAATCGGCTTTCAATATCTATCTTGCCCAGATTCGTCATTTGTACTTGATCAATTGAAGAGGTTAACGACCGAGGGTTCATGGGTAATCATCGTTTCTATTGGGATTCCCCTTTTCTCTTAAACCAATTGAAGTCGTAAGCTTTCAATCATATTTGTATGTTCTTATGCACTTTTTCTTTTAATTTGTAGTTTACTTTGACTTGATTTTTTGTGGTTTTTATGAATTCTTTAATATAGAGTGACAACAGTGGGAAGGTGAATTGTGTTGATGATGATTTCAGTGACGACTCTCTGAACCTCAAGAACTTGAAAACAACGTCAAGAAAATGTAAGTAAAATTATGGTTTTAGACTTTAGATCGAATTTTCAATTTATCGGTTATTTTTTCTCGAAGATGCATACTCTCAACGGCTTCTAATAGCATCAAGCAGATAAGGAGTTATCGGGGTGAAATTCGTATTTCTAGGTGTTGAAGTTACCTAACGAAAGCCTTAAGGTCGATCTGAAAGTTGATTTAAAAACATACATGAAAACATTTTATATTTAAATAGACCTGTACCAATACGTACTTAAAAATATGAACAAAAAAAATTAATATTTTAAATAATATTAGGAATAACCCAGAACTTTATAAACTTAAAGTGCCGAAGCGACACAATTTATATTGCAATAAACCAAAACTTCAAAATTTAAATGGTTAAAATGAGCGGTCAAATTTAAATTCAATAAACAAATATAACTCAAAAACAATCTTATTATTATTTAATTACTAATATTATAAAACAAATATTATATTTTATTTAATTATAATATATATTAAAACCCTTGGTCGGTTGTTATAGTGACCAAGGGTATTTTTGGTATTTTATGTGCAAGCGATACGTGTTGCAGCCTTAATCTTCCACCGCTTTATGTTCTATTTTCTTTCAACATATGTGCTCATCGATGAAGAAGGTAACAAGAATTCATGGGTAATCGATTTTCAATCTATATCTTTGCTAGATTCGTCATTTGTACTTATCAATTGAAGATGTTAACGACCGAGGGTTCATGGGTAATCATCATTTCTATTGGGATTCCCATTTTCTCTTAAACCAATTGAATTCGTAAGCTTTCAATCAATTTTGTATGTTCTTATGCACTTTTGCTTTTAATTTGTAGTTTACTTTGACTTGATTGTTTTGTGATTTTTTGAATTCTTTAATATAGAGTGCCAACATTGGGAAGATGAATTGTGTTGATGATGATTTCAGTGACGACTCTCTAAACCTCAAGAACTTGAAAACAACGTCAAGAAAATGTAAGTAAAATTATGGTTTTAGACTTTAGATCGAATTTTCAATTTATCGGTTATTTTTTCTCGAAGATGCATACTCTCAGCGGCTTCTAATAGCATCAAGCAGATAAGGAGTTATCGGGGTGAAATTCGTATTTTTTTTCGTTTTGTGTCTTTGTATCGTATTTTGTTGACCCATCTGTTATAGAGGAGACTGTAAAGTTTGTTTGTTTGTTTATGCATTTGGTTGTTCAGTCGTTTGATTTAAAATCGTTTTTGTTTCTAGGTGTTGAAGTTACCTAACGAAAGCCTTAAGGTCGATCCAAAAGTTGATATAAAAACACACATGAAAACATTTTATATTTAACTCGACCTGTAACAATACGTACTTAAAAATATGAACATAAAAAATTAATATTTTAAATAATATTAGGATAAACCCCGAAATTTATAAACTTAAAGTGCCGAAGTGACCAAATTTGCATTGAAATAAAACAAAACTTCAAAATTTAAATGGTAAAAATTAGCGGTCAAATTTAAAGTCAATAAACAAATATAACTCAAAAAAATCTTATTATTATTTAATTATTAATATTATAAAACAAAAATTATATTTTATTTAATTATAATATATCTTGGTCGGTTGCTACAGTGACCAAGGGTATTTTGGTATTTTATGTGCAAACTATACGTGTTGCAACCTTAATCTTCCACCGCTTTATGTTCTATTTTCTTCGAACATATGTGCTCATTGATGAAGAAGGTAACAAGAATTCACGGGTAATCGGTCTTCAATCTGTATCTTGCCCATATTCGTCATTTGTACTTGATCAATTGAAGAGGTTAACGACCGAGGGTTCATGGGTAATCATCATTTCTATTGGGATTCCCCTTTTCTCTTAAACCAATTGTAGTCGTAAGCTTTCAATCAATTTTATATGTTCTTATGCACTTTTGCTTTTAATTTGTAATTTACTTTGACTTGATTGTTTTGTGGTTTTTTTGAATTGTTTAATATTGAGTGCCAACAGTGCCAACAGCGGTGTCACATCCAGGCGGAAGCATGAGAAGCTAATTTGGGTGTGACTTGTTTGACCAGAACTCATTGATTAAATGACTAAACAATTTAATAAAACATAACATCACATATAATTATTTAGTTAGGATTACATCAAATCATACATAGTCAAAATTTGATCTAACATAATCCTATTACAAACATATATCTCAACTGCTACATCTTTAGTAAAGGTGGAAGTGCGCGTCCACCAATAAGCTGAGATCATACATGACAACAGTTAGATTAACACACTTTTCTCATGATTTCTCCCCGGCCGTTGAAAACATCAAAAGAAAACATTATGCTGTTACTCATGATAATTTCTTGAAAAAGCATACTCAGAATTGTCAACATTGATGAGATCATAAGTTAAACTTTAAACAAAATATTTTGTTGCATCATATACAATCAAACCTTACATAATACTCAGATGATTTATAATTGTCATATCATAATTTATAAAATAAGATAATATAGCATCACAATACTTATCTTGTTGGTGCACGAAATATTTTTCTAAGTAGCGCTACCTATGTTACCCAACGGTTCTACATCCGAATGAATGGTTATAACATAAATGACAGTATATCTCAAAAATTGTATCAATCATAAAATCAATAGTATGTTTTTCCCCAAAAGTTTATAAGAATAAAAATGGGCTATGACTCTCACCTTTACTCCAAGAGATGACCTATAAACAAAATATTTATAGTTTAGAAAAAATATATATTTTCTTCAAAATTTTCAGTACCTCATATATCATGAAAATTTTACAGCAAGTGGGTCCATAAATTAGACATAACATATTAAATATTCATGTTTTAATAATTTTCAGATTATTTTCCATAATTGTTACAATATTTGAATAAATTATCAAAAATACCTTCGGGTCTCTAAAAATTCTCAAATTTAGTCAAAAAAATTGTCACAACTTTTATAGATTCTCAAAATTTTCTTAGGTCCCAAGTCATGCCAGAGTTAATTTTCATAATTTTTATCATTTTCCCAATATTCAGTAAAAATATTAGAATATGTCCAAAAAGTTCCTATTTTTATACAGGCTATTCTATTCTAATTTTCATATTTTCTGTAAACTTTTTATAATTTATTTCACAGTTTAAGTATTTCTCCTGATTTTTAGTTAGCAGAACCTTTAAAAATTCATAACTTAGGCATAACTTGGAATTAGGTCATTTCTATAAATCTTATAAATCATAAGAGTCAACATAATTCTTTCAACTACTTTCTAGGTTCAGTTCTTCCAGCATAAAATTTTCTTCGGAATATTAAATAATTTGTATAAATTAATTCACTTGTAGTAATATCATCAAACTTTGTAGAATGATATTTCTTAATATTCTAAACATATCTACAACATTTTTTCCCACAATCACAGTTAAATCTGAATTAAACCGAATTAATAAGTTGGCACATAATTTTCAACCCTTTGTTGGTAATTTCTTTTATAACTTTTGGTTATCCTTATTTATTCATTTCTTTTAGACTTATAAAACTTTTCTTACTGCTTTTTAAATAAAGTTGATATGTTTGTAAGATTTATGAAGATCTTGAATGTTAAATCAAAAGGGTTAGTCATATGTGTTTGTTTAAACACATATATAGCCTTTATAATCTTAACTAGTTATGGTTTAAAGAATGAAAACTTGATTTTGATAGAAGGAGAGGGTGAAAAGAAGATGTTGGTAGCTTCTTTCTTCCTTGATGATTCGATTGAAATGATCTTGAGCTTCAAAGCCTTGTTTCCTTGCAACCGAGAACTTAGAGAGAAATAAATGGTAGTATAGAAGTGACCGTGGGTGAAGATGAGGATGATTGAAGGTTTGGTGCTCGAGAACTTAAAGGGAGTAGAGAGGTGTGTAGTTGGTGTGGTTTAGCAGCTCACGGTGGTAATGTTTGGACGTAGTAACCGAGAGAACAAGGTTGATGGTTGTAGTTTTTGTGTTTAATCTAATCAAACAAGGTGGTTATATGGGTCTTGTAGCCGACCCATTAGTGAGGGGTAATCATGGGGGCTATACTAGCTAAAGTGAGTAAGCCATGCATGTGTCAATTTTTCCAAACATTAGTTGCAAGGTGGCGGCCATATAGAGGGTGGGGTGTCTTTGGCCGATTAAGGTGTTAATTATCATGCTTATGATCTCAATCGGGTGGTTTATTGCTCTAATGAACCGAGACTTTAATCTTAAATGGTGTTTTAGGTTTGAGGTTTGGTTGTATAAGGTTTTCTTAGATTTGTTTTGATGTCAAGTTTCTTTGATGTTAACTTGTATTGTGGTGTTTGGTTGAGTTGTATTTTTGTTTCATTTGATGAATGATTTGATGTTACAAATTTGTAACATTTGATCACATAATGTTTGATAACAAAAACTTATACATACAAACTAATGCATACGTAAATTTTATGCATGCATGCAAGCATGCATACGTACATCATATATATATATTCACATATACACATATATAATATATATGTAAGGTTAGTCAAATAATGAATAACATATAAGAGAATTATTCATAGATTAATTTTTCCTAACCTTATTTTTAGGGTCGTCACAAGTGGGAAGATGAATTGTGTTGATGATGATTTCAGTGACGACTCTCTGAACCTCAAGAACTTGAAAACAACGTCAAGAAAATGCAAGTAAAAATTATGGTTTTAAACTTTAGATCGAATTTTCATTTTATCGGTTATTTTTTCTCGAAGACGCATACTCTCAATGGCTTCTAATAGCATCGAGCACATAAGGAGTTTTCGGGGTGAAATTCGTATTTTTTGTTCATTTTGTGTCTTTGTATCGTATTTTGTTGACCCATCTGTTATAGAAGATACTGTAAAGTTTGTTTGTTTGTTTCTGCATTTGATTGTTCAGTCGTTTGATTTAAAATCGTTTCTGTTTCTAGGTGTTGAAGTTACCTAACGAAAGCCTTAAGGTCGATCTGAAAGTTGATATAAAAACATACATGAAAACATTTTATATTTAAATAGACCTGTACCAATACATACTTAAAAATATGAACATAAAAAATTAATATTTTAAATAATATTAGGAATAACCCAGAATTTTATAAACTTAAAGTGCCGAAGCGACACAATTTATATTGCAATAAACCAAAACTTCAAAATTTAAATGGTTAAAATGAGCGGTCAAATTTAAATTCAATAAACAAATATAACTCAAAAACAATCTTATTATTATTTAATTACTAATATTATAAAACAAATATTATATTTTATTTAATTATAATATATATTAAAACCTTTGGTCGGTTGCTATAGTGACCAAGGGTATTTTAGGTATTTTATGTGCAAGCGATACGTGTTGCAGCCTTAATCTTCCACCACTTTATGTTCTATTTTCTTTCAACATATGTGCTCATCGATGAAGAAGGTAGCAAGAATTCATGGGTAATCGATTTTCAATCTATATCTTTGCTAGATTCGTCATTTGTACTTGATCAATTGAAGAGGTTAACGACCGAGGGTTCATGGGTAATCATCATTTCTATTGGGATTCCCATTTTCTCTTAAACCAATTGAATTCGTAAGCTTTCAATCAATTTTGTATGTTCTTATGCACTTTTGCTTTTAATTTGTAGTTTACTTTGACTTGATTGTTTTGTGATTTTTTGAATTCTTTAATATAGAGTGCCAACATTGGGAAGATGAATTGTGTTGATGATGATTTCAGTGACGACTCTCTAAACCTCAAGAACTTGAAAACAACGTCAAGAAAATGTAAGTAAAATTATGGTTTTAGACTTTAGATCGAATTTTCAATTTATCGGTTATTTTTTCTCGAAGATGCATACTCTCAGCGGCTTCTAATAGCATCAAGCAGATAAGGAGTTATCGGGGTGAAATTCGTATTTTTTGTTAGTTTTGTGTCTTTGTATCGTATTTTGTTGACCCATCTGTTATAGAAGATCTTGTAAAGTTTGTTTGTTTGTTTCTGCATTTGGTTTTTCAGTCGTTTGATTTAAAATCGTTCCTGTTTCTAGATGTTGAAGTTACCTAACGAAAGCCTTAAGGTTGTAGTTGAAGATTTTTTGGCTTCTTCATAGTTCACAGGTATCAAGTGTTTAGATTGTTATTTTTTATGGTTTGTGATTTTAAGCTTCTTCATATCTGCTGCTTTTGCGATGGAAGGTAATGCATTTGCCGATGAAAACTAAAATTTCATTGGGAATTTTTAAGTAGAAAAGCCTTAACATAAGAAGATTGCAAGAGATTCAATGGTGAGGAACTAATCAATTCTACAATCCTTTCGTTTATCGATTAAATATCCTGCTGGGCAAGGTTATCATTTAAATAGGTGTAGTGTATCAATAACTACATTTATGGTACTGTGTTTGTACGTGGATGATACTAATGTAAGTGAATGTGATGTGCGTGTTTGCAGGAGGAGATTTTAATGGATCAAACACAGTTTTTATAGCTAAAATTTTCAAAGCTCAAGCATATTCTACTTCATATAGTGAAAAGGTGAGTACTGAACATGTAGTAAACTATATTCAAAGGTGTTTAGAGCAAACAACAATATAGTAGTAAATATGAACTTGAGCAAACAACAATATAGTAGCAAATATGAACGTGAATGCCTAAATACGAGGGTGTTTGGCATTGATAATCAGTGTCATTTAGGTATAGTGAAATTTGGGAGTATATAACCTGTTTAAGTATAGTACATGCAACCAAAATGATTGTGCTATTGATTTTTGTGGTTATCTTACAAATATATGTTTAGGATGTTCAATAACTGCTAATCTTATAAGCAATATGGTAATTTTGGATGTTTCAGATTGCTTATTATTACTTGCATCACGTTGCTTTCTCTATTTTAAATGTTTATTAAACTTCATCATCCTTAACTTAGTTTAATATATGATTGAATTTGCATAATCATGCTATATACCTTAAATGTAATAAGGCTCCTCGAATAAGCCATTTCAGGTGTTATATTATTAAGAGTATGTATTTGCTAATTAAAGACAACAAAGATAGAGATGAGCAGGAAGCAACTAATTCCTTAGATTATCTTTGACTGCATATTGATGGGCTTTTACTTAATTGATCATGATTACAACTGACTTCAATGGTTTCACTAACTCATTATTACAATGAGTGAATACTAAGATTTGTTTGCTTCCGTTGATTAGAATCGATTTGTGGGGATTTATTTGAACTTATAGTTTTGCTACGATTTTGTTATCATGTGTTTGGACTTTTAATCAATTTCTTTGGATTATAACTTTTGTATATGTTAAACACTTAAGAAAGCCAAATTGAGAGCACAACTGTTTTGGTTTAAATGTACTTTTCGAAAACAAAGACTTTATTTGGTTAAAAGGTAAATTATATTAAAAATATTGCCATCAACAAAAAAATTAACTTTACGGTTTAGGAGTGGTAACAGAACGAAACTAGGTACATATCAAGTGACTAAAAGATTTAAATTATTCATGAAATAATAATCTTTTCAAATGGTTGCAAAAATATAAGAGACGAATAAAGAGAAATGCCTATGATGCTATTTCAACAATTCTTGCTATTGTCTTAAGCCACATATTTGTTTAGTCATAAGCTCTGGATGTGAAAATTTAATGTTTGTATTGATAAATGATTATGCTTGAGATTCAAAGCTGATTTTTTTATTCTTTGATCATCAGGTGAGGGAAGTCGGAGACAATTAGAGCACAGTACATTGATGCAAAAAAACTTAAATATGATGACATTCCCTCTCAAACATGTTGATTGATATTATGGCAATAGGTAATACATGCGATGGTGTTACGTCTGAAGAAAATATATAGGATAGTATTGGACATAAAATATACATGTATATGAGTCTTCCGCGGCAACGCGCGTACCAACCTTCTAGTTATTATAAATAGAAGAGAATGAGATGATCAAGGAAGCATCTTGAAACTATTTTATTTTGGAGGCAAGATCGAAGGAGCAAGATACCAGCAGCTTTTAATTTAATTTTTTTGTGAAGTTCTTTAAATTGTAAAGATAATTAATTATTTGTGTTTTGATTCATACTTTTTATATATTCTGGTTTTAATTGATCTAGTCCTAATGGTTAGTTAGAATAATTTTAGTCTTTTCTTTAATTTGGTTTGAACTTATGTGAATTGTTTATGAGATCCTTTTGTTTTGATGAATTGTTTGTTTGATTTTTGATCTTGAACCCGGATCTAATCTGACATATATAGATTGTTATCGGTCACTTTATTAATTTCTCTAATAAAGTTTTTCAAGATTTAAAACTCTAATTAAGTTTTAATTTTTGATATAAGGAACAACTAACAATTAAGTTTGTCTATGAATTCATTCTCGTTATAGAATCATACAATCTAGTTAAACATACCAAACATCGTGTATGTGACATCCGGTAAATTTCCGTTACCAAACTCCGTTAGTTCCGTTAAGTCTTGCTTACACGTGTCGTAACACACACTAGTTGTCGTTTAACGTTGGTGACCTAATAATAATGAATAATGTTAAGTTAATGAGAATCTAATTGATTATGTGATTATTGTGTTATGTTTATGTGTTTGCATGTTTTTAAAATGCTAATTAGAAAATTAATCGCGTAACGCGGAAACGCGCCTATTTATTCATATGTCTTGTGTTTTTATAAAGATAAGATATATAATGATTTTCATTAGTTTATATATTTCTATTATTAAGATAAAAACACTCTACAAAGAGTTTAAAGCCTAGTTTTTATAAAATACAAATTACAAGGGTTAAAAAGGGTAAATATGTAAATTAACTTAAACAAAACACGTTAACCCTAATCCCCACCCCCCATCGGCGCGAACCACCCACACACACCCCTCCCCACTTCGAATTCGACCAAGATCAAGTCCCTAAACCTCGTTCGATTACAAGGCGCACAACTTGTTGGAATCATCAATTGCAAGCTATAACACGTTTAAGGTTAGATTTTTCATGCTTTTGTGGGTTCTTGTTGAGGGCTGAACCCTAATGCGACTTTGGGTCTTCATGGAGTTGAAATTTATGTTAGTTGTTGGTGTTAGTATGTTAGTTGGATTGATTACATGTTGTTTAACGTTGATTATGCATGAATTGTATGTTTTTAGTGGATTGATCATGAACTTTGATTATAAGCAAACCCTAATTCAAAATTGGTAGGATTATGGATGAATGATGATTGTTTGATGAATGTTTGATGATTAATAGGTTGTATGAATGCTAGGTTACATTGATTTTGCAAGAAATTTATGGATTGATGTTGATGTTCATAACTTACTAATAATAGTAACTTTATTTTGCATGTAATGTTGAATATTGATGAATTGATGTTATGGATGTGTTCATGTGATGATTAGATGTTAGATTGTTGTTATGATCATTGGGAATTCAAGAACACATGTTATAGTTCATACATTACTAAAGATAGTAACTTTTTAGGATATGAACTGATGAGTTATGATGTTTGGATGTTGTTGATCATGCTTAGATGATGATATGAGCTTGAATTGGTATATTATTAATGAATTCATGAATGCATAGGATGTTTGATAGATGTTGGGATGTACTTTCTCAAAAGGAAACTTTAATTGCATAAAGTCTGAAAAATGATAGTTTGAACATGTTTGGGATGTTAAGAGCATGTTAGTATGATCATGGATGAATTCTAATGTGGTAAACATGGTAATTTGGTTGTATGTGATGCTGGGGTAATCATGAATGATATTTGGACATTTATGATCATATATGATTTGGATGTTGATTAGTAGTAGGACATCATGTTTGGGACTAGAAATTGATTATTATGGTGTATGCTGGATGTAGAATATGATTGTGATCATCATACACGCGTGCGAATCTGAGGCCCCTACTTAGTAGGATTGGCAGGGTTTAGGATGTGAAGTCGTGAGTGGCTTCACATGGCATGTGGTGCGTGATTTGATCTTTGTGTGGCATGTTAGTTATGTTATAACTAGTAGACATGTCAATGTTCTAGATTCGCATGACTTGTATGATACTTGGTTGTATGATGATCTGAGTGATACACCTGGATAGTATAGCATACATATGATCCATTTGAATTTTAACCATGTATGATATATGTGTTTGATTGCTGGAATGGTTTTACAACACATGAAGTCACCAACGGGTCAAACGGGTCAACTAGGTCAAACCTGTCTGTTTTTTGAAATCTTGAGTCCTTGGTTGTAGTGTACTTAGGGTTTCACATGTTCTTTGATGACACGTACTCATGTACTTATATGATCTAGGTAACCTCTGAAGGTTGTTTGTCTATTCTGTTTGACAAGTCAAACTCTAAGTATCTATACGCATATTAGGTGAGTTCATGCCCCACTCTTTTTTATCTCTTTTGGGGGAGATAGCATACTGGTAAATCACAAACGCTTTATATATTCAAGTTGTGTATAATATTATATAGTGTTGATATCATGGAAAAGTCCTCACACTTTGAATTGTTAATATTGAATAGCGGGGAAATTTGGTAGTACTACTGGGTCTACGAGCCCCACCTGTGTGACCGAGGTCACCGGGTGAAATTTTTCCTAATAAACATGTCACGACCTGTTAAGTCGTGACAGGAGGCAACAACGTAACACAGTCAGCTTCAATTGCGAAATCACTATGAAATAATTTATTGTTAATGGACTAGCTATCTGTTACAATGCACTACTTTTATATCTCTATTATTTAACTGTTTATGTTTGAATATCTCTTGAACTCACCAACCATTGTGTTGACATTTTAGTATGCTATTCTCAGGTCATTAGCTTGCTTGCCATAGGAGCACTTCATGGTTCACTTGCATTCTAAGACTCGGTCTTCAAGACATTTTTAGCATTTGAATGATTATTGTTTACTCTTTTGGGTTGGCACATGTTTTGCCATAGTTATACTTTTATTTCTTTGTGTTGTTTTCAAAACGCTTCCGCACAGTTTAAAGTTTGTACTTTGGTTGATTTTATTTAAATTATGGCATATAGAGTCGTTCTGAGTAACTGTTGACTGTGATCCTGGTTTGTTCACACGCCTCGCGGTAAAACTCCACAAGTGGATTTTGAGGGTGTGAGAGATTGGTAACAGAGCCATTGGTTATAGGGAACTAGGTTGCATACACACTAGACTATAACTGCACACAGTTAATTAGTTACATGTGTCTTATTCTCATTTACTGTATACTCATTGGCATACACATCACACTCTTTGCAGCATGGCATCGTCATCGAGAGCTCCGGGTAAACGACCTGAATCACCTTCACGATCTGAATCCCCACCTCCCGCACCTGTACCTGATGATGGATTCGATTGGCCCCGACTGGCTTATCCTCGAGAGGAGATTGACTGGGATCAACCCTTTGCATTGATGAAGCGTGACCCTCCGCGAGACTGGCGTTTCTATCCTAGATTTGTTGATCATATCATGTTTAGGGAGCGCGTACCTGTCCCGAGGCCCAGGACTAGGAACAATGCCGACCAACCAATGCCTTCACTCCCACGGACGGTGCAGTCCAACGAGCTACTGATTGCTGCACTGGACACCGTGCAACATCGAGTAAGGCGGCTCACGAGTGATGTCTGTACACTGTAGCAAGAGGTGTACAAACTGAGACATCAATTGGATGAACTCGAGGAACAACACGGGAAGACCCTAACGGGTGTCACCATATGCAAGATGGTCTCATGGCACTCCAAGGGCGCGTGACTGCTCGTGAATAGTAGGACGCCGTAGCTGATAATAGGATTGCCATTTTAGAAGCTCAACTAGCGGCACTTCAGATTGCTATAGCTTCTGCTCCTGCAGCAGACCCTGAGAATGAGGAGGATCCCGAGGAGGGACCCGAAGAGGAGGAACCAGAGGAGATGGAGGATGATAGTGATGGGTCAGATGTTGTCGATTGACTTCTTTATATGACTCAGACTACGTAGTGTTTTTCTTTTGAAACATATGTGGGAAGGGTTGTTTCCCCACACGAACGACAAACTTAAGTTTTAACATTAATAAATACATTGTGACTCATTTACAATTTATTTACTTTGGTTATTATTTTTGTTATGAATGTTGTGGTTTGATGATTCATTATTTCTCTTATTTACTGTTTACTGTGCTTCAATGAGTTAAATGTGTTTGATGTTACTCATTATTGTATTTGTGAATATAAAGTGAAAAGAATGGACGCCTGTGGACGTGGACGTGGACGTGGTCGTGGACGCAGACGTGGACGTGGCACCGAAGAACAGGGCGGTGGTGCTATTAACATGACCCCGCAGAATTAGCTGCTCTAATTAATGAGCATGTTCAGGCGGCAGTGGCTGCTGCCCACGTGGGTCAACCAGCAGGTAGAACAATGATAGAAACATAAATTTGATATCCTTCATAACTGTATGGGATGTTTGATTAATGTGTGTTGTGTTAAAACAGGACCACCAGTGTGTACCTACAAGTCCTTTATGTACTGTAAACCACACACCTACAACGGTACAGAGGGTGTTGTAGGGCTTGTACGATGGTTCGAGAAGACTGAGTCTGTCTTCTCCAAATGTAACTGTCCACCTGTGGATCAAGTAAAGTATGCCACCGGGACTTTAGAGGGTGCTGCTCTGTCTTGGTGGAACGCGCAAGTCCAGATACTAGGACAAGTGATGGCGAATGGACTTCCATGGGAAGAGTTCAAAGCAATGATGACTGAGGAGTACTATCCTCACAATGAAGTGCAGAAGTTAGAGACGGAGTTCTGGCAATTGAAGATGCAGGGCTCAGAAATCGAGGCTTACACCACCAGAACCCATGAATTAGCAACTTTGTGCCCGGGAATGGTGAATGAGGTGCATAAAAGGGTAGAGCATTACATACGGGGATTGGTACCCGAAATCCAAAGTATGGTAACTGCTTCCTCCAGCCACAATTCAACAAGCCATCCAGCTAGCTCACAGGCTAACTGACCAAGCCGTGGAGCAAGGACGTCTACCCAAATGGGGCACTGTGGCAAGCGTGCCCGACAACAAAAGAAAGTGGGATAATGCCAACAACACCAAAGCATCATCATCTTCTAACGGTCAACCTCAACCTCAACAGCAACAACAGTCGGCTCAGCAGCAACGGAGGTTCGACAATAGCCATAACTTCAACTAGATGCCTGCAAATAATCAAGGACCCGGTGGTTATGGTGGTAGGCATCCGAAGTGCACTCGGTGTAATTACCATCATGTGGGAAGGTGTGATAGCTTCAAGTGTCACGTTGTGGAAAAATTGGACACGCTGCAAAGGATTGTCGTGGTGAACCAGTAAGGAGGCCACAACAACCTCAAGAAACTCCCAAGGGTTGTTTCGAATGTGGGAAAGAAGGGCATTACAGGCAAACTGCCCACAACTAAGGAGGAACGATAATGGCAACAACAACAATAACAACATGAACACCAACAATCACGGTAACAACAACAACAACGGTAATAACAACAATGGTGGAAATGGTACTGGTAATGGCGGCAATAAAGATGGAGCCAAGGGGAGAGCCTTCGTCATTGGCTCAGGTGAGGCTCTAAATGATCCAACAACTGTTACTGGTAGATTCTCTATTAATGGTTGTTTTGCTACGGTACTATTTGATACTGGAGCCGATAGGAGTTTTGTGTCCTTAAAGTTCTGTAGTCTTTTAAGTGATATACCCTCTGCTTTAGAATCTAATTACACTGTGGAATTAGCCGACAGTAAACAAATCCATGTAACGCATATCCTTAAAGACTGTAAGATAGAACTTGCTGGTCATACTTTCGCTATAGATCTTATGCCTGTTACGCTGGGGAGTTTTGATGTTGTGATAGGCATGGATTGGCTCTCTAGCAAGCAAGCGGAAGTCATATGTCATGAGAAGATCATACGAATCCCTGTTGATGATAAAATCCTTACCGTCAGAGGTGATAGGAGTGGTGCTGTGATAGGCATCATCTCATTCATGAAAGCTCAAAAGTTGTTACGAAAGGGTCGTGTGGCTATCCTAGCACTTGTAACCGATAAGCAGGCAGAAGAAAGGAGAATGGAGGATATTCCCATAGTACGTGATATTCCGGAGGTGTTTCCAGAGGATCTTCCTGGATTACCACCTCACCGCCAAGTGGAATTCCAGATTGAGTTGACTCCCGGCGCAGCTCCGATTGCTAGGGCACCTTATCGATTAGCACCAAACGAGCTACAAGAGTTGTCATCACAACTTCAGGAGCTTTTAGATAAGGGCTTTATTCGACCTAGCACATCACCATGGGGAGCTCCTGTTCTCTTTGTTAAGAACAAGGATGGCACATATCGGATGTGCATCGATTATAGAGAGTTAAACAAAGTAACAGTCAAGAACCGATACCCTTTACCTCGTATTGACGACTTGTTCGATCAGCTTCAAGGATCAAGCTATTATTCGAAGATTGACTTGAGATCTGGTTATCATCAACTTAGAGTTCGATAAGAAGACATTCCCAAGACTGCGTTTCGTACTCGTTATGGTCATTATGAGTTCTTGGTCATGCCTTTTGGGTTGACTAATGCACATGCTGTGTTCATGGACCTCATGAACCACGTGTGCAAACCCTATCTTGATCAGTTTGTCACTGTGTTCATCGATGATATACTGATATATTCTAGGACCAAGGAGGAGCATGAAGAGCACTTACGAAGGATCTTGGAACTGTTGAAAAATGAGCAGCTATATGCCAAATTCTCAAAGTGTGACTTTTGGATAAGAGAAGTGCAATTCCTAGGTCATATGTTAATGAGAAGGGGATACATGTCGATCCTGCCAAAATTGAGGCGATAAAGAAATGGCCTACACCCAAAACGCCGAGCGAGATAAGACAATTTCTGGGATTAGCAGGATATTACTGACGATTTATAGAAGGATTTTCTAAGATCTCACAACCTCTCACAGCCTTGACTCACAAAGGAACGACATACAAATGGAGTGAGAGCCAAGAATCCGCTTTTCAATTATTAAAACAAAAGCTCTGTACTGCCCCTATATTAGCATTACCAGAGGGAACAGATGACTTTGTGGTGTATTGCGATACATCCATTCAAGGATTGGGTTGTGTCTTGATGCAACGAGATAAGGTGATAGCCTACGCCTCGAGACAACTAAAGGTTCATGAGAAGATCTATACCACCCATGACTTAGAATTGGGTGTAGTGGTTTTTGCCTTAAAGATCTGGAGACATTACTTGTACGGTACCAAGTGCACTATCTACACCGATCACAAGAGTCTTCAACATATCTTCGAGCAAAAAGAGTTGAATATGAGGCAGCGACGTTGGGTGGAACTACTAAATGATTATGATTGCGCTATTAAGTACCATCCGGGAAAGGCGAACGTAGTTGCCAATGCCCTAAGCAGGAAGGAAATAGCTAAACCCCGACGGTGCGAGCTTTACAGCTTACTATCAGTACCCAACTGCCCGAACAAGTTAAGGAGGCACAGATAGAAGCTTTAAAAGCAGAAAATATTGGTTCTGAGTTATTAAGGGGAATGGATAAACAGCTAGTGGTGAAGAGGATGGAATTCGGTATTTCATGGATAGACTTTGGGTGCCTGTTTATGGAAATCTGAGAGATTGGTTATGAGCGAGGCACACAATCTAAGTATTCTATACATCCTGGATCCGACAAGATGTATCATGACCTAAAGCGCACTATTGGTGGCCTAACATGAAAGCGGATGTAGCTACATATGTGAGCAAGTGTTTGACCTGCTCGAAAGTAAAAGTGGAATATCAAAAACCATCCGGACTGTTACAACAACCTGAGATACCAATGTGGAAATGGGAACAGATCTCCATGGATTTTATTACTAAGCTATCCCGGACTAGTACTGGTTGTGACACGATATGGGTTATTGTGGATCGATTGACAAAGTCTGCTCACTTCCTTGCAATTAAGGAAACTGACAAGATGGAGAAATTAACTCAACTGTACCTTAAAGAGATCGTTTCGAGACACGGCGTACCGATCTCAATTATTTCCGATCGTGACGCTCTTTTCACGTCACATTTCTGGCAATCATTGCAAAAATATTTGGGTACACGGTTAGATATGAGTACTGCATATCATCCACAGACGGATGGCCAGAGTGAGCATACCATACAGACGTTGGAGGATATGCTACGTGCTTGTGTGATTGACTTCGGGAATAACTGGGAAATTCACCTGCCATTGGTGGAGTTTTCTTATAACAACAGTTATCATACTAGTATACAAGCAGCGCCTTTCGAGGCGCTGTATGGGAGAACATGTCAATCACTAGTTTGCTGGGCAGAAATTGGTGATAGTCAGCTAACAGGTCCCGAGTTAATTCATGAGACAACTAGAAGATTGTACAGATACGGAACGTATGGCTGCAGCGCGAGACAGACAAAAGAGTTATGCTGACAAGAGACGGAAACCTTTAGAGTTCCAGGTTGGTGACAAGGTTTTGTTGAAAGTCTCACCATGGAAAGGCGTAGTTCGGTTTAGTAAACGAGGGAAACTAAATCCGAGGTACGTTGGACCATTTGAAATAGTGGAAAGAATAGGTCCAGTGGCCTATCGACTAGCCCTACCTGATTCGCTAAGTGGAATCCATGATGTGTTTCACGTGTCAAACCTGAAGAAGTGCATAACTGATGAAACAATGGTCGTACCACTAGAAGAAATTCAAGTGGATGAACAATTGCGTTTTATTGAAGAACCAGTTGAGGTAATGGACCGTGAGGTGAAAACACTTAAGCAAAGCAAGATACTTATTGTTAAAATCCGTTGGAATTCGCGACGTGGACTGGAATTCACATGGGAACGAGAAGATCAAATGAAGCTTAAGTACCCTCAACTATTCGAAAGGACGATGCCAGCAGACGAAGGTATTAATTTAAATTTCGGGAAGAAATTTATTTCAACATGGGGATGATGTGACAACTCATCCAAAACTCACTCGATTTCGATTTCTGTGTGCCAATGCAGTGGACTAGTGATGGAACACTCTCACCATGTAACGCAATTTTCGGGACGAAAATTCTTTCAACATGGGGATAATGTGACATCCGGTAAATTTCCGTTACCAAACTCCGTTAGTTCCGTTAAGTCTTGCTTACACGTGTCGTAAACACACACTAGTTGTCGTTTAACGTTGGTGACCTAATAATAATGAATAATGTTAAGTTAATGAGAATCTAATTGATTATGTGATTATTGTGTTATGTTTATGTGTTTGCATGTTTAAAATGCTAATTAGAAAATTAATCGCGTAACGCGGAAACGTGCCTATTTATTCATATGTCTTGTGTTTTTATAAAGATAAGATATATAATGATTTTCATTAGTTTATATATTTCTATTATTAAGTTAAAAACACTCTACAAAGAGTTTAAAGCCTAGTTTTTATAAAATACAAATTACAAGGGTTAAAAAGGGTAATATGTAAATTAACTTAAACAAAACACATTAACCCTAATCCCCACCCCCCATCGGCCGCGAACCACCCACACACACCCCTCCCCACTTCGAATTCGACCAAGATCAAGTCCCTAAACCTCGGTTCGATTACACAGCGCACAACTTGTTGGAATCATCAATTGCAAGCTATAACACGTTTAAAGGTTAGATTTTTCATGCTTTTGTGGGTTCTTGTTGAGGGCTGAACCCTAATGCGACTTTGGGTCTTCATGGAGTTGAAATTGATGTTAGTTGTTGGTGTTAGTATGTTAGTTGGATTGATTACATGTTGTTTAACGTTGATTATGCATGAATTGTATGTTTTTAGTGGATTGATCATGAACTTTGATTATAAGCAAACCCTAATTCGAAAATTGGTAGGATTATGGATGAATGATGATTGTTTGATGAATGTTTGATGATTAATAGGTTGTATGAATGCTAGGTTACATTGATTTTGCAAGAAATTTATGGATTGATGTTGATGTTCATAACTTACTAATAATAGTAACTTTATTTTGCATGTAATGTTGAATTATTGATGAATTGATGTTATGGATGTGTTCATGGTGATGATTAGATGTTAGATTGTTGTTGTGATCATTGGGAATTCAAGAACACATGTTATAGTTCATACATTACTAAAGATAGTAACTTTTTAGGATATGAACTGATGAGTTATGATGTTTGGATGTTGTTGATCATGCTTAGATGATGATATGAGCTTGAATTGGTATATTATTAATGAATTCATGAATGCATAGGATGTTTGATAGATGTTGGGATTCAAAAGGGAAACTTTAATTGCATAAAGTCTGAAAAATGATAGTTTGAACATGTTTGGGATGTTAAGAGCATGTTAGTATGATCATGGATGAATTCTAATGTGGTAGAACATGGTAATTTGGTTGTATGTGATGCTGGGGTAATCATGAATGATATTTGGACATTTATGATCATATATGATTTGGATGTTGATTAGTAGTAGGACATCATGTTTGGGACTAGAAATTGATTATTATGGTGTATGCTGGATGTAATGAATATGATTGTGATCATCATACACGCGTGCGAATCTGAGGCCCCTACTTAGTAGGATTGGCAGGGTTTAGGATGTGAAGTCATGAGTGGCTTCACATGGCATGTGGTGCGTGATTTGATCTTTGTGTGGCATGTTAGTTATGTTATAACTAGTAGACATGTTAATGTTCTAGATTCGCATGACTTGTATGATACTTGGTTGTATGATGATCTGAGTGATACACCTGGATAGTATAGCATACATATGATCCATTTGAATGTTAACCATGTATGATATATGTGTTTGAATTGCTGGAATGGTTTTACAACACATGAAGTCACCAACGGGTCAAACGGGTCAACTAGGTCAAACCTGTCTGTTTTGTTTGAAATCTTGAGTCCTTGGTTGTAGTGTACTTAGGGTTTCACATGTTCTTTGATTACACGTACTCATCTACTTATATGATCTAGGTAGCCTCTGAAGGTTGTCTGTCTATTCTGTTAGACAAGTCAAACTCTAAGTATCTATACGCATATCAGGTAAGTTCATGCCCCACTCTTTATTTAATCTCTTTTGGGGAGATAGCATACTGGTAAATCACAAACGCTTTATATATTCAAGTTGTGTATAATATTACATAGTGTTGATGTCATGGAAAAGTCCTCACACTTTTGAATTGTTAATATTGAATAGCGGGGAAATTTGGGTAGTACTACTGGGTCTGACGAGCCCCACCTGTGTGACCCGAGGTCACCGGGTGAAATTTTTCCTAATAAACATTGTCACGACCTGTTAAGTCGTGACAGGAGGCAACAACGTAACACAGTCAGCTTCAATTGCGAAATCACTATGAAATAATATTTATTGTTAATGGACTAGCTATCTGTTACAATGCACTACTTTTATATCTCTATTATTAAACTGTTTATGTTTGAATATCTCTTGAACTCACCAACCATTGTGTTGACATTTTAGTATGCTATTCTCAGGTCATTAGCTTGCTTGCCATAGGAGCACTTCATGGTTCACTTGCATTCTAAGACTCGGTCTTCAAGACATTTTAGCATTTTAATGATTATTGTTTACTCTTTTGGTTGGCACATGTTTTGCCATAGTTATACTTTTATTTCTTTGGGTTGTTTTCAAAACGCTTCCGCACAGTTTAAAGTTTGTACTTTGGTTGATTTTATTTAAATTATGGCATATAGAGTCGTTCTGAGTAACTGTTGACTGTGATCCTGGTTTGTTCACATGCCTCGCGGTAAAACTCCGC
Organism: Flaveria trinervia; assembly: GCA_025506515.1. Classification (NCBI taxonomy): domain Eukaryota; kingdom Viridiplantae; phylum Streptophyta; class Magnoliopsida; order Asterales; family Asteraceae; genus Flaveria; species Flaveria trinervia. Next base: position 16,703,794 of record CM046456.1, on the reverse strand, counting down.
AAGTGGATTTTGAGGGTGTGACAGTGTATATTTAATTATAATTGATACTTCTATCATTGCAACCCAGACGTTATGATCCGAACGGCGTAAGCTTAAAGTAGTGGGTTCACTCTAATCAATGAACTGAGCTTGATTAGATATTAGATAGAGTGTATATTCAAATGACATTATGTCTAGTATGGATACAAATCATTAACTAAAGAGTCATTGTACCATAATCGTTAATGATCGTAAACCAAATTAAATCAATAAATTATCTTAGTCTTGGAATTAGGTTTCTTTTTCACAACTAAAGACAACAAAAAAGTGTCAAATTTCATTTATCTGACAGAACCTTAACTCGCCCGCATGAAATTTCCTTTATAGTTTTGGCATTATCGTGCCAACTTGTCGGAAATATTTTACATTTTGCAATTTCCTTCTAGTCTTAGTCTTTAACTAAAAACCCCCATCATCTTTAATCCATAACGAACTACAGTAACTATGCTAAAACGTTTTTGGTACTAAAATAGTTAACATGTCGAACCCTACTTTTGCTCATACTATTCTAATGTGTACACGGTAAGTTCACATTTACATATTTTTATTTGCTGGATTCGACATCTAACAAATTGGAGACATTGCAAGGGATAAAGAAAATTGCAAAGAGGTTAAGGTAAGAAGCAAAGCTTCGAAAGAAGATAACAAGTCCTCAACATCTACTACTTCATCTCCAGTCACAGAGATTTGCCAAGATATCCCCTTGTCAGGTCAATCTTAATCTGAAACTATATCACCACATCACAAACAACCATCACTCCATCACAATCACCTACCCATCAAGAACCACCCTCACCCACACCAACCATGATAGCTGAAGCTGAAAGAACCCTTAGGCAGTGGCCAACCCATGATGTTACGCAACAACCCCTCTGCATAAACTATCTCGCTACGGTGAACATTGAGTTGAAATCTAGACTCATCCACATTTTACCACTCTTTCGAGGCCTTGAAAACGAAAACCTTTACAAATTACTCAAGTAATTTAAAGTTACGTGATCTAGGATGAAGCTAGGCAATGATACTAAACATAAAATCAAACTTAGGGCATTCTCATTCGCTATGCAAGATTTGGCTAAAGAATGGTTATATTACCTACCACCGGGGTTGTTACACACATGGAATGCTTTTCCAAAACTATTGTTAGACAAGTACTTCCTGGAAATTAATGCCTTCATTTTACGTAAAAAGATCATCTGGATTAAAGAAGCAAAAAGAGAAGCTTTGCATACCTACCGCAAAAGATTGAAAAAGTTATGTGCTTGATGCCCACAACTTGAAATCTCGAAACATAAACTACTTTAGTACTTCTGTGAATGGTTAGTACCAATAGAGAGATGTGTGATAAGTGCCTATAGTGGGTGAGCTTTATTTTCCAAAACTCCAACTCAAATTAGAGCGTTGATAACCTCTATAGTAGAAAATACCAAACATTTCTAACAAGATGATGGATGGTAAGATGACGTACCACGAGAGCTCAAAGAAGTGAGCACCATTCACATCGAAAGCTAACTTATTGAATTAACTAAAGTTGGAATGCAACTTACAAAAGGAAAGGATGTTGAGCCAAAACCTCAAGGGTGTGAAATATGCCTATAATTTGGACACCCCACAAATATTTGTCCCACACTTCAAGAAGATGTACACAAGGCACAAGCAATAGGATATTATATGGGATAAATTCAAGAACTTATGAACAAACCAAATTAATCAAAACTAGGGACAAACACCCAATGTTAGTTATCCATAAAGATCACCATAAGTCCACCAAAGACCTCCATTTTAGATGCAAAACAATCAAGAAAACTTTTGGCCTTGGTAACAACAAGCAGAGAACTAGGGGATGTCTTTGGAAGACATTGTTAAGACTTTAGCAACCAACACACACACGTTCTAGCAAGAAACTAAAGCTAGCATCAAGAACTTGGAGCAACAAATGACTAAATTGGCCAATTTTGTAAGCAAGATAGAGTCCCAGGTAAGCTACCTGCACAAACTAAAACAAATCCTAAGCATAATGCTTGTTTAATTACCTTGATAAGTGGGAAGAGCTATGATGGACTAGAAATAAACAAAGAGGAAGAAGAGATCATGGTTGAGAAGAATGGTATGAAAAAAAGGATACACCTAAATCAAATAAAGTTAAGGAAAAGTATACTCCACCTCCACCATTCTCTTTGAGTCTAGGAGGTACACAAAATCAAAGGGGAGACCTAAAAATTATGGAGACATTCCAAAAGATAGAGGTGATATACCACTCATTGATTCTATAAAACAAGTTTCTAGATATGCTAAGCTTTTAAAGTAACATTGCATATCATAGAAAAAGCTTAAAGGTAATAAAACAGTCAAGGTAAGTGAAAACATTTTTGCAGTTTTACAAAAAAAATTACCACCAAAGTGTAAGCATCTGGGTGTCTTTGTGGTTCCTTGCAAATTGGAGCATCTTAGCATACCTCAAATCATGCTTGACCATGGAGCCTCAATTAACGTCCCACCGTACTTGATTTTCAAAACACTTAATGTAGGATCGTTAAAGAGGATCGGGGTAGTCATTCAATTGGATGATCTTTTCATAATGCACCCAAAAGGTGTATTAGAGGATGTATTAGTTCAAGTGAATGAATTGATATTTCTAGTTGACTTTATGTTTTGAAAATGGAGGATGAGGATGCCTTGAATTTAAGCTCTATTTTGTTAGGAAGGCTATTTTTGAAAACTACAAAAACAAAAATTGATGTTTATAGTGTTACCTTTCAATGGAATTTGATAGTGAGGTCATCAATTTTAGTATATATTATGCTATGCGATACCCAAATGATGTTTCTTATTTACATGTGTCATGTTGTTGAACCCTTAACTGATTATTATTTTGAGTTAGCTAACCATGATGTTCTAGCATTGGTGTTAATAGAATCATTGACAAAATAACAACAAAAGAGTTTATTGAAAAGTTCAAATTGGAGAGGAGTTTATGGAAGTAGTAACATTTTCGGAGGAACAAAAGAAAGCAAGGTATGAGCAAAAAAATGCAAGTACCAATTACTAATTAAGCTTCTTTCATCTATCTTTCAGTCACTTGAGTTAGAATTAAAGACCTTCCCCAATCACCTAAAGTATGCATACCTTGGAGATAAAGAAACCTTACCGGTGGTTATATCGAATAAGTTGACAAGTGAAAAAGAAAATGAGTTGCTCAGCACACTCAAACAATACAAGGAAGCAATTGGGTGGACTATAGCTGACATAAAAGGTTTGAGTATGCATAAAATACTCATGGAGGAAGATTACAAGCCAATAAGATAAACATAAAGAAGGTTGAACCTTCTTATGATGGAGGTTATGAAGAAAGAGATCTAAAAGTTACAAAATACGGGCATGATTTACCCTATAAACAAGCTGTATTGACTATAGTAGGTTAAGTGTTAGCTGATGCGCCTACATAGTGATGAAACGCCCGAACAGGGCTCATGCGCCCAAATAATTCCCATTCACCTAAGACTTAGAAATTTTTTACAGAATTTTTAGAAGTTTGTGCCTTAGGGTTTTGACCGAGGTTGACTAAGGGCTTATTAATGATGTAGTTTCATGCATGATATGATTGATTATGATTGTTCCTTATTATTGTTATTGCTATTATTATTACTTATAGTATGTGACTTTACGTGGTATGTTATTATCGTAACATAAACTATATCGTAATAATAAAGTGAAAGAGAAATAAAGAAAGAAGAGGAACATTAATGAAAATGTTAACAAGTCTTGCAAGCTTATAGGAGGTACACGATCATGTATTCGTTAGCTCAACTGTGTTGTGGGTTAGCTATCCTATTATGCACACAGGGTCAATCAATTGAGATTGGCAGGACCTTTGCAGCGTGCCCTGGGTGATTGGGTTGGCCTTGTACATAGTACACAGAACCCTTTCGATGGATACAGTTGACCCTTTCGGGGGATATAGTTGACCTTTTCGAGGGATACAGTTGACCCTTTCGGGGGATATAGTTGACCCTTTCGAGGGATATAAATGGCCCATCACCCGTTTTCCATCACGCATATAGTTGGGGTATTGCTCACTGGTCCATACAGAAAGTGAAACACAAAGATAAAAGTTTACAGAACAGACAAGGCATACAGTAAAGAGAACGAACAATATTTGTTCATATAGTTGATGCGTGCTCGCATATACATTATGTAACACCCGGATATATTATTTTGAAGCCGGTGAAGAAAGAAAAGAAAATAAAGTCCAAAAGTCGGGGACCAAACCCGCCAACGAAGAAAAGTTGGGAAATGTGGTGACATATGTAGGGAGAGGGCAGCCCACTCTCCCCACATCCACATTTCAGCTTCATAAAGGGAGAAGAGAGAAAGAAGAGGAGAAAAAGAGGAAAAGTGTTGGTTCGGGTCGGTTCGGGTCGCCAAAATCGTCGTGAAGCAAGCCGAATCGAAGCTCTTGTCATTGTGCTCGTTTAGGTGAGTTCTAGGACCCCTCTTTTACTTGTTTTCAAACGATTTTGGGGCTGGAATACATCTAAAAACTCTTTTCGCGTTTTGGGTGAAAACCCGTATGTATGCGTGTATGTATGTGTATGACGCGATTGTGACTTGATTTCTTGCTTGGTTGTGCTTGAATGATGTTAGGGTATGCATCCCTAAGGTTTAGGATGGTCGATTTAGGCTTAAAATGGGTTTAGATGAGTTTGGGGGCCGAAAACCCTCGGCTGCAGTCGGGTTGAACTGCATTCTGCATCAGTTAGGGCTAGGCGACCGACTGGAGGCCGAATGGAGGCCATACGGCCGATTAGGGTGCGACTGGGGTTCATTCGCACGACTGGAGGGCCAGTCGCGTGGGTGTCATGCGACTGAAGGTCCATTCGCACGACTGAAGGTCCAGTCGCATAGGTGTTCATCCGTATTGTCCATTCGCACGACTGGATGTTCATTCGCATAGGTGCTCATCCGTATTAGTTCAGTCGCATGATGTTCAGTCGCATGGAGGCCATGCGACTGAAGGGAGTCCATACGCCCGAATAGGGCTGTTGAACCCAAGGAAGGTGTAGAGTAACTTCTGACTTTCGGGGGAAAGTGCAGATGTAAGTGTTGATGTAAAGGTTCCCATAAGAGTTTTTAAGATGACGATTGAGGTCTTAGAAGCATGTTGGGCATGATGAGGGTGATGATGTTGTGCGTTATGCATGTATAATGTTGCCATGTATGATGTGATGTTGATGCATGTTTATGTTCCTTAATGTGATGTATAATATCTTTCATGTGGCTTTACTTGTTATGATGAATGAACGAAGTATTATGTTACGTAAAGTGAAAGATAAAGGAAGAGGAACATGATGAACGAATGAACGTCTTGCACACATCGGATACGGGGTCCCTCTTGGTGATTGACCCCAAATGTAGGACCTCTACCGCTCACCCCTAGTACTGTGGCATACGTTTAGCTGTCATTCGTTGACTTCGACCCAGTAGCTAAGACTGACTGTTACTCCTAGTACCGCGGCATACGTTTATTTGTCATTCGTTGACTTCGGCCCGGTAGCTACGACTAACCGGGGTGTAGCACATGGTATTGGTTCGGGATGATGTCCGATGTGCAAGTAAGGTAATGAAAGAAGGAATGAACGAATGAGGAAGATAATAATGATATTATCTATGTGTACGTATGATGTGTGATCATGTAAAAGTACGAACGGTTTTATATGAAAGTAAAGTATGTTTATTTATAAAACTAGAACTCACTCAGCAACGCTGACTTTGATGTGTTTCCAGTTGGCAGGTAATGATTGCTGAGGATGGCACGGGCGACTACTCAGCTCTTTTGGGATGGCATCCTTTTGATTAATGTTTTTGCATTGTAATGCGAACAAACGATTTTTGTAATGAATGTTGTATTAGTATGCAAAAGCATTTACATGAAAATGAAAGTTTGTTTTAGTTTTCCGCTGCGATTTATTAAATACTAATGTAATTATATGTTTTATGTGCAATGAGAACCCAGCTGTAAGCATCCCGGGAACGGGGCCTTACAAGTTGGTATCAGAGCCAAAGTTTAAGTGAAATGGGTAAATTTTCAGAATAAACCTAATCTTAAACTGAGAATGGGACGGAATGGGAATGGGATGCCAAACTGAGTAGCTGCGTGCCATCAGGTATTTTCGTAAAGTTAACCGGTTTTATGTGCGCATGGTATGTGTTATGTGTTATATGTAGGTTTAAATACTGATGTAGTCAGGACAGGTAATACTTGGGGTATGAAGAGTAAAGTAAGTGGCTAATCACAACTGGCCACTGTAATTTGGGACTTACTATACTTGACATAAACTGAGTTATTTCCTTGAATGACCGTGTTGGTGTTTGAATCTTTCAGTGTGCGTGTGATGGCCGGAGGTAGATCTTCGAAAGCTTCTAGGGGTGGAGGTCACGGTGCTGAACCGCGACCCAAGAGAGGGAGACCCAGAGTTGAGAGGGTGGTTCATGAAGAACCAGAGACCCCTCATCCGGAGGGTGGCGACGAAAGCGCCAATCTGAGAGCCTCAGTAAAGGAGGCTGTTGTAGAAGAAGTACATCAGGTCATGCAGACGATCTTACCGTCTGTGGTGACCGAAGTTATTAAGGCTGTACGAGAAGGGGAAAGGAAAGAAAGAAACAGATCCTCTGGAGGACGGGAACAACCAGAGCCGGAAACGGTTCTATCTGATGATGAAGAGGAAGAAGAAGAGCCTATGCCAGAGGCAGTGCGAGGATGTAATTATGGGGCTTTTATGAGATGCAAGCCCCCTACTTTTGATGGAAACGGCACCGCTGCAGCTGCTCACCGGTGGGTGAGGGAAATGGAAGCTGTTCTCGATATCAGCGAGTGTCGAGAGGACCAAAAGGTGAAGTATGCTACCCACTCTTTTGTGGATTCAGCTCTGTGTTGGTGGGATAACATTGTCCAAGCAGAGGGTAACCGGGCGATCGGGAGAATGAAATGGCCTGAGTTGAAGAAGATGGTGATTGAGGAGTTCTGTCCTCACAGGGAAATGGATAAGTTGGAAAGGGAGTTTTTACAGTTGGAGGCTGGAACCATGACACACCAGCAGTATACCACCAAGTTTAATGAAATGGCACGGCTTGTGCCTGATCAGGTGACGCCTCTGTCTCGGAAGATTAAGAGGTACATTCAGGGTTTACCGGTGGATGTTCGTCGGCATATGATCGTCGCCCGGCCAAGCACGTTTAGGTCGGCGGTTGATTTGGCAGGGAGGCTGTATGATGAGCGGGAGGTGGTGGTGACTGAAGCAAGTAAGAAGGGTGGTGGTGATCGGAACTGGAACGGGAAACGTTTGGTCGGGGTGATGCCCCGATGGGTAACAAAAGGCACGGGTGGATGAGCGCCGTGTGGTCACATCAAGTGCGGGGTCGAAAAGGTGTGGCAAGTGTGGAAGGGAGCACAGCGGGGAATGTAGGTTTGGGTCAAACTTGTGCTTCAAGTGTGGGAAGACAGGGCATGTGGCGAAGGATTGCATGTCGAGCAAATGTTTTAACTGTGGGGAAATTGGTCATATGAGCAGAGATTGTAAGAAGTCGAGGACTGAGGGTTCAGGGGTGAAGAAGACGGGAAGTGATGGACCGAGGGCGAGCGCCGGGCGTTCACCATGACACAGGAGGAGGCTAGGACGGACCCTGACGTTGTGTCCGGTACGTTTCTAGTGAACCAGACTTTAGCTTATGTGTTATTTGATTCGGGTGCTAGTAAGAGTTTTATTTCTGCTGCTTTCTGTGCTAAGCTGCCTGTTAGTAGTAAACGTGTTGATGCGCCCTTTGATGTAGAAACTGCCATAGGTAAGTCTACCAGGATTTCTGAGATGATAGAGAATTGTGATGTGGAACTTGAGGGTCACAAGTTTCCTGTTAGACCATTTGTGATGACTTTGGGTGGTTTCGATTTGGTTCTTGGGATGGATTGGTTGGCGGATATCGAGGCGAACATTGTGTGTCGCAAGAAGATGGTTCGGTTGACAGCGCCTGACGGAAGTTTGGTAACAGTTTATGGTGATCGGGTTACTACGATTCCGAAGGTGATCTCAATGGCGGTGGCGGGAAAGTGTATGAGGCGTGGATGTAGCGCCTACTTGGCTTATGTAAAGGATGTGGATACACCAACACCAAAACTAGCCGATGTACCAGTTGTGTGTGACTTTCCAGACGTGTTCCCAGAAGACTTATCAGGAGTGCCACCTGACAGGGAGATTGAATTTCAGATTGATCTGATACCGGGTGCCCAACCTGTTGCCAAGGCACCATATCGGTTGGCTCCAACCGAGATGAAAGAGTTGATGGAGCAGTGCGAGAGCTGCTTGATAAGGGGTTCATTAGACCGAGTATCTCTCCTTGGGGTGCTCCGGTCCTATTTGTAAAGAAGAAGGATGGTAGCATGAGGATGTGCATTGACTACCGCGAACTGAATAAGTTGACAGTAAAGAACCGCTACCCCTTACCGAGGATAGATGATTTGTTCGACCAGCTTCAGGGTGCCAGTTGGTTTTCAAGAATAGATCTTCGGTCTGGCTATCATCAGTTGAAGGTGAAGGAACAAGAATCCCTAAAACAGCTTTCCGCACGCGCTATGGTCATTATGAGTTTCTTGTCATGTCTTTTGGTTTGACCAATGCGCCAGCTGCTTTTATGGATCTGATGAACCGTGTGTGTCGGCCTATGTTGGATAAATCAGTGATTGTGTTTATTGATGATATCCTGATTTATTCAAAGAGCGAGATTGAGCATGCCGGTCACATTCGCGAGGTTCTAGAGGCGTTGAGAAGGGAGAATTGTATGCTAAATTCTCCAAGTGCGCATTTTGGTTGCGCGAAGTTCAGTTTTTAGGTCATGTGGTGAATCCTGATGGGATTATGGTTGACCCGGTGAAGGTGGAGGCGGTTATGCAATGGAAGTCACCAAAGATGCCATCCGAGATCCGTAGTTTCTTGGGCTTGGCGGGCTACTATAGAAGATTCATCCAAGACTTTTCTAAGATTGCCTCTCCACTAACTAAGTTGACCCGAAAGGATGTGAAGTTTGTATGGGGTCAAGCTCAAGAGAAGGCGTTCGAAGAGCTGAAGGCAAGACTGACTCAAGCTCCGTCTGTCCTGTCCCTACCCGACGGAAGTGAAGATCTAGTGGTTTATTCTGATGCTTCCTACTCAGGGTGGGGTGTGTGTTAATGCAGAGAGGGAAGGTTATAGCCTATGCATCTCGACAGTTAAAGGTTCATGAGTTAATTATCCTACTCATGACTTGGAGCTAGCAGCCGTGGTCTTTGCATTGAAGATCTGGAGGCACTATCTTTACGGGACGAAGTGCACCATATTCACCGATCATAAAAGCTTGAAGTATTTCTTCGAGCAAAGGATCTAACATGAGGCAGAGGAGATGGTTGGAACTTATAAAGGATTATGATTGCGAGATCCATTACCATCCAGGCAAAGCTAATGTGGTGGCGGATGCCCTTAGCCGAAAAAAGAGGCCCGAACCGATTCGGGTGAAAGCTTATCAATTAATCATGACCTCCAATGTGATGAAGCAACTTAAGGAGTTTCAAGATGAGGCATTGAAAGAAGATCACCTTAACTCGGAAAGAATGAGAGGTCTGGTTGGGGAATTGGGTGAAAACACACTCGGTGTTAGAACTCGATTCGGCCGTGTGTGGATTCCTCGTTTTGGGGATCTACGGGTGAGATAATGGATGAAGCCCACAAGACTCGATACTCCATTCATCCTGGTGCCACGAAAATGTACCATGACATGAAGAAAGATTATTGGTGGCCGGTATGAAGCGCGACGTGGTGGAGTATGTGAGTAAGTGCCTTACTTGCTTACAGGTGAAGGCAGAGCATCAAAAGCCGTATGGGAAGATACAACCTTTGGATATACCGGAATGGAAATAGGAGCACATCACCATGGACTTCATTACGAAGCTGCCACGTACTCCGAAAGGGTACGATGCCATATGGGTGATAGTTGATCGTCTGACGAAGAGCGCTCATTTTCTACCGATCCGCGAGACGTATTCATCTGAGAGGTTGGCTGATCTATTCATCAGGGAAATTGTAACTCGTCATGGTGTGCCGGTGTCTATTGTGTCTCATCGCGACACTCGATTTACATCTAAATTTTGGAAGAAATTCCACGACGCTATGGGGACGAGGTTACATATTAGCACGGCTTATCATCCCCAAACCGATGGTCAGTCAGAAAGAACCATTCAGACATTGGAAGACATGCTGCGGCATGTGTGATCGATTTGGTGGAAGTTGGGATGACCACTTACCGTTAGCCGAATTCTCATACAACAACAGCTATCATGCCAGCATTGGTATGCCACCATATGAGATGCTATACGGTAGGAGATGCAAACCCCGTTTGTTGGGGTGATATTGGTCAGAAGGAATTGGGGAGCGTCGAGGTAATCGAGGCTACGACAGAGAAGCTTGAAAAGATTAAAGCCTTCATGAAGGCAGCCAAGGATAGACAGAAGTCGTATGCCGATAAGCGACGTAGGCCAATTGAGTTTCAGGTGGGTGATCGGGTTATGCTGAAGGTCTCACCTTGGAAGGGTATTATCAGATTCAGAAGAGGGGCAAGTTGAGCCCAAGATATATAGGCCCTTTCCGAATCATTGCTCGAGTAGGGGAGGTGGCCTATAGATTGGAGTTGCCAGATGAGTTAAGTGGGATTCATTCGACATTCCATGTATCTCATCTGAGAAAGTGTATAGCTGATGAAGACATGATTGTTCCATTGGAAGACATTGAAATAGATGAAAGGCTCAACTATGTGGAGCAACCAGTGGCAATCATCGATCATAAAGAAAGGAGGCTAAGGAATAAAGTGGTTCCTCTTGTGCGTGTACAGTGGAAGCACAGGAAGGGATCCGAGTCAACGTGGGAGACTGAAGAAGAAATGAGACAGCATTATCCACGCTTGTTCGACGAATAACAGGTTTCGGGGACGAAACCTATTTAGGGGGGTGGACTTGTAACACCCGGATATTTATTATGTTGAAGCCGGTGAAGAACGAAAAGAAAATAAAGTCCAAAAGTCGAGGGACCAAACCCGCCAACGAAGAAAAGTTGGGAAATGTGGTGACATATGTAGGGAGAGGGCAGCCCACTCTCCCCACATCCACATTTCAGCTTCATAAAGGGAGAAGAGAGAAAGAAGAGGAGAAAAGAGGAAAAGTGTTGGTTCGGGTCGGTTCGGGTCGCCAAAATCGTCGTGAAGCAAGCCGAATCGAAGCTCTTGTCATTGTGCTCGTTTAGGTGAGTTCTAGGACCCCTCTTTTACTTGTTTTCAAACGATTTTGGGGCTGGAATACATCTAAAAACTCTTTTTCGCGTTTTGGGTGAAAACCCGTATGTATGCGTGTATGTATTGTATGACGCGATTGTGACTTGATTTCTTGCTTGGTTGTGCTTGAATGATGTTAGGGTATGCATCCCTAAGGTTTAGGATGGTCGATTTAGGCTTAAAATGGGTTTAGATGAGTTTGGGGGGCCGAAAACCCTCGGCTGCAGTCGGGTTGAACTGCATTCTGCATCAGTTAGGGCTAGGCGACCGACTGGAGGCTGAATGGAGGCCATACGGCCGATTAGGGTGCGACTGGGGTTCATTCGCACGACTGGGGTCATTCGCACGACTGGAGGGCCAGTCGCGTGGGTGTCATGCGACTGAAGGTCCATTCGCACGACTGAAGTCCAGTCGCATAGGTGTTCATCCGTATTGTCCATTCGCACGACTGGATGTTCATTCGCATAGGTGCTCATCCGTATTAGTTCAGTCGCATGATGTTCAGTCGCATGGAGGCCATGCGACTGAAGGGAGTCCATACGCCCGAATAGGGCTGTTGAACCCAAGGAAGGTGTAGAGTAACTTCTGACTTTCGGGGGAAAGTGCAGATGTAAGTGTTGATGTAAAGGTTCCCATAAGAGTTTTTAAGATGACGATCGAGGTCTTAGAAGCATGTTGGGCATGATGAGGGTGATGATGTTGTGCGTTATGCATGTATAATGTTGCCATGTATGATGTGATGTTGATGCATGTTTATGTTCCTTAATGTGATGTATAATATCTTTCGTGTGGCTTTACTTGTTATGATGAATGAACGAAGTATTATGTAACGTAAAGTGAAAGATAAAGGAAGAGGAACTGATGAACGAATGAACGTCTTGCACACATCGGATACGGGGTCCCTCTTGGTGATTGACCCCAAATGTAGACCTCTACCGCTCACCCCTAGTACTGTGGCATACGTTTAGCTGTCATTCGTTGACTTCGGCCCAGTAGCTAAGACTGACGGTTACTCCTAGTACCGCGGCATACGTTTAGTTGTCATTCGTTGACTTCGGCCCGGTAGCTACGACTAACCGGGGTGTAGCACATGGTATTGGTTCGGGATGATGTCCGATGCGCAAGTAAGGTAATGAAAGAAGGAATGAACGAATGAGGAAGATAATAATGATATTATCTATGTGTACGTATGATGTGTGATCATGTAAAAGTACGAACGGTTTTATATGAAAGTAAAGTATGTTTATTTATAAAACTAGAACTCACTCAGCAACACTGACTTTGATGTGTTTCCAGTTGGCAGGTAATGATTGCTGAGGATGGCACGGGCGACTACTCAGCTCTTTTGGGATGGCATCCTTTTGATTAATGTTTTTTGCATTGTAATGCGAACAAACGATTTTTGTAATGAATGTTGTATTAGTATGCAAAAGCATTTACATGAAAATGAAAGTTTGTTTTAGTTTTTCGCTGCGATTTATTAAATACTAATGTAATTATATGTTTTATGTGCAATGAGAACCCAGCTGTAAACGTCCCGGGAACGGGGCCTTACACATTACAAAGTTGTATTTTACAGAAAAAAGTATTTTCTTATACAACATATAGAAAGTATTTTATTACTTATAAAACTAGAGCTCACTAACAACGCTGACTTTTATACATTTTCAGTTGGCAAGTAATTATTGCTGAGGATGGCACGAGGGTGAAGCTACTCGGCAGGGAAAGTCTGACATCCATTCGTACTCTGTGTTGCTATTGTTTTGTAATGCATATAAACAAGTCTTTTGTAAACAGTCAATGATGGTGTATTGCTTAACAACAATGTTTTAAATGAAGTGAATGGCTTTTGATAAATTATTTCTATTGCTTAAGCTTGTTTAATTGTAATGTTTAATGTTTTAATTGCTATGATTGTCCAACTGTGAGGTTTCCAGGAACGGGGCCTTACAAGTTGGTATCAGAGCCAAGGTTTAAGAGAATTGGGTTAAATAAACTTTTAAAACCTAAACCTAAACTGAAAATAGGGCAAATGGAGGGATGTCAGCCCGAGTAGCTACGTGCCATCAGGTATGTCTTTTCCTAATGATTAACCGGTATTATGTGCGCATGCTATTTGATTATGTGCTCTTAGTAGATTTAGATACGGATTAAGTCAGGATAGGAGATGCTTGGGGTATGAAGAGTAAAGTAAGTGGCTAATCACAACTGACCATTGTAATTAGGGACTTACTATACTTGACATAAACTGAGTATTACCTTGAATGACCGTGTTAGTGTTTGACTCTTATAGTGTGCTTATAGAGGATGGCTGGCGGTAGATCTTCAAAGGCCTCTCGTGGTGGAGGTCACGGTGCTGCTCCACGACCCAAGAGAGGGAGACCCAGAGTCGAGATAGTGGTTCATGAAGAACCAGAGACCCCTCATCCGGAGGGTGGCGACGAGAGCGCCAATCTGAGGGCCTCAGTAAAGAAGGCTGTGGTGGAAGAGGTTCACCAGGTCATGCAGACGATTCTACCGTCTGTGGTGACCGAAGTGATCAAGCCAGTTAGAGAGGGAGAGAGAAAGGAAAGGGGTGGACCTACGGGCGAAAGAAGACAGCCCAAGACTGAGATGGTTCCGTCCGATGATGAGGATGAGGAAGAAGAGCCTACGCTGGAGGCGACCCGAGGCTACAACTACGGGGTGTTTATGAGATGCAAGCCCCCTACTTTCGTTGGAAATGGCACTAAGGTAGCTGCTCACCGGTAGGTAAGGGAGATGGAGGTTGTCCTCGATATCAGTGAATGCCGTGAGGATCAGAAGGTGAAATTCGCTACCCACTCCTTTGTGGACTCGGCTTTGTGCTGGTGGGACAACATTGTCCAAGCCAAGGGTAGCAGGGCCATTGGAAGAATGAGATGGCCTGAACTGAAGAAGCTAGTGATCGAGGAATTCTGTCCTCACAGAGAGATGGACAAGGTAGAAAGAGACTTCCTGCAGCTAGAGGCGGGAACGATGAAACACCAGTAATACACCCCCAAATTCAATGAAATGGCACGGTTGGTGCCCGATCAAGTGACACCATTGTCACGAAAGATTAAAAGATACATCCAGGGGCTGCCGGCGGATATCCATAGGCATATGATTGCCGCCCGGCCGAGCACTTTCAGGTCGACAGTTGACTTGGCTGGCAGATTATATGATCAGCGCGAGGTGGTGGTGGCTGAGGTGGATAAGAAGGATGGTGGTAGTCGGAACTGGAATGGGAAACGGTTTGGACGTGGTAGAACTGCTCCAAACAAGAAGGTGGCAAAGGTGGGTGATCGACGTGTGGTCACATCTGGATCAGGGCTGAGGAGGTGTGGCAAATGTGGAAGGGAGCATACTGGTGAGTGCAGAATGGGGATGAACGTATGCTTCAGGTGTGGTCTGCCTGGCCACATTGCTAGAGACTGCAAGAAGCCAAGGGCAGAGAGCTCTGGGGCAGATAAGAAGAAGCCGGAGGAAGGAGGGCAGAGGGCAGGTGCTAGAGCTTACACCATGACCCGGGAGGAAGCCAGAGCTGATCCCGATGTTGTGTCAGGTATGTTTCTGATAAACCAAACTTGTGCCTCCATATTGTTTGATTCTGGTGCTAGTAGGAGTTTTATTTCTACTACTTTCTGTGCTAAGTTGGCTGTTATTAGTAGAAAGGTCTGTGCACCATTCGATGTAGAAACTGCTATTGGTAAGTCCACTAGAATTACTGATGTGATAGAGGACTGTGCCATAGAACTAGAAGGTCATAGATTTGCTGCTAAGTTACACGTGATACCCCTAGGTGGATTTGATGTAGTACTAGGGATGGACTGCTTAGCAACCTATGAAGCAAACATCGTGTGTCGCAAGAAGATGATTCGATTAGTTGCGTCTGATGGGATTTTGTTGCGATTTATGGAGATCGCATCACGATGATTCCGAAAGTGATTTCGATGGCGGTGGCAGGAAAGTGCATGAGGCGTGGATGTAGTGCCTACTTGGCCTACGTAAAGGATGTGGACGCGCTAACACCGCAACTATCTGATGTACCAGTTGTGTGTGACTTTCCGGACGTATTCCAGGAAGACTTACCCGGCGTGCCACCGGATCGCAAGATTGAGTTCCAAATTGACCTGATACCCAGTGCTCAACCCGTTGCCAAAGCACCGTATCGATTAGCTCCCACAGAAATAAAAGAACTCATGGAACAGTTGCAAGAGCTGCTCGATAAGGGGTTCATTAGACCGAGTATCTCTCCTTGGGGTGCTCCGGTCCTATTTGTGAAGAAGAAGGACGGTAGTATGAGGATGTGTATCGACTACCGAGAGCTGAACAAGTTAGCGGTGAAGAACCGATATCCCCTACCAAGGATAGATGATCTGTTTGATCAGCTCCAAGGTGCCAGTTGGTTTTCAAGAATAGATCTTCGATCTGGTTACTATCAGCTGAAGGTGAAGGAGCAGGATATCCCTAAAACAGCTTTTCGCACGTGCTAGGTCACTATGAATTCCTTGTTATGTCATTTGGTCTGACCAATGCGCCAGCTGCTTTTATGGAATTGATGAATCGAGTGTGTCGGCCAATGTTAGATAAATCAGTGATTGTGTTTATTGATGATATCCTAATTTATTCAAGGAGCAAGGAGGAGCATGCCGGTCATATTTAGGAGGTGTTAGAGACCTTGAGAAGGGAGAAGTTGTATGCCAAATTCCCCAAATGCGCGTTCTGGTTATGCGAATTCAATTCTTGGGTCACGTGATAAACCCAGAGGGGATTATGGTAGACCCTGCTAAGGTGAAGGCTGTGATGCAATGGAAGTCTCCAAGGACGCCATCCGAGATTCGTAGTTTCTTGGGGTTGGCGGGTTATTATCGAAGGTTCATTCAGGACTTTTCCAGGATCGCTTCTCCACTGACCAAGTTGACCCAAAAAGATATAAAGTTACGTGGGGTCAAGCTCAAGAACAGGCGTTCGAGGAGTTAAAGGTGAGGTTGACTCAAGCTTCTGTCTTGTCGTTACCCGAAGGAAGCGAGGATTGGTAGTATACTCAGATGCTTCTTATCTAGGGTTGGGGTGTGTATTAATGCAAAGAGGTAAGGTTATAGCCTATGCATCCCGACAGTTGAAAGTTCATGAGGTCAACTACCCTACTCATGACCTAGAGCTAGCAGCCGTGGTCTTTGCACTAAAGATTTGGAGGCACTATCTGTACGGGACGAAGTGCACCATTTTCACGGACCACAAGAGCTTGAAGTACTTCTTCGAGCAAAAAGATCTGAACATGAGGCAGAGACGATGGTTGGAGCTTATAAAGTATTATGATTGCTAGATCCATTACCATCCGGGCAAAGCCAACGTGGTGCCCGATGCTCTTAGCCGGAAGGAGAGGCCCGAGCCAATTCGGGTGAAAGCATACCAACTAATCATGACCTCTGAAGTAATGAAGAAAGTCAAGAGTTTCAAGATGAGGCATTAAAAGAAGATCATCTAAACTCTGAAAAAATGAGAGGTCTGGTCGGGGAATTGAATGAAAACACACTTGGTGTTAAAACTCGATTTGGACGGGTGTGGATTCCTCGTTTCGGGGATCTACGGGTGAGGATTATGGATGAAGCTCACAAGAATCGATACTCCATTCACCCTGGTGCCACAATGTAAGGCCCCGTTCTCAGGACGCTTACAGCTGGTGATTCATCACACGTAAAACATATACTTTACATTTATTCATCAAAACATTGCAGCAGAAAACATAAAACAAGTGGCATTTCATTTCATCTTAAAAACTTTTGCAAAATAATGTATCATTTGTCGGTTACAAAATTATATCGTTGTATTACATCACAAAAGCCTTAATTAAATGAATGCCATCCAAAAGAGCTGAGCAGCCGCCACGTGCCATCCCCAACAACGTTTAGCTGCCAACTGAAAACATATAAAAGTCAGCGTTGCTGAGTGAGTTCTAGTTTTATAATAAAACATACATAAAACCGTTATTTATTTCTTTTCAAAGCCCATACTATACGTTTCATTCATTCGTGATCATACATCATACGTACATACAGATAATATCATTATTATCTTCCATTATGTTCATTAGCCATCATTCATTCATTACATCTTGTGACATGTACAATACCCCAAACATTGTGCACGAAGCTGGTTACTAGGCCTGAGGTCTATCATAGACCCCGAACATTATGCACGAAGCTGACTCCAGTACCTGAGGCAAGTACATTCACCGTTCATCTTTTCATTTTATTTCGGATCAATGCCATAGGCTATACCCCGAACATTGTGCACAAAGCTGGTTACTGGGCCTGAGGTCTATCATAGTCCCCGAACATTGTGCACGAAGTTGACTCCAGTACCTGAGGTAAGCGGCAAGGATCCCATAAGTGTGGTCAATCACAAGGATTGGACCCTAGTGTGCATCCTTCTAGGGTAGCTAACCCGCACACAGTTGAGCTAACACCCTTCATTGGGTGTGAACCTCCATACATGTGCTTGCAAGAATTTTTACGTTCATTCATTCGTTAATGCATGCATTCATTCATCATGTTCCTCTTTCATTATCTTTCACTTTACGTTACATAATACTTTCGGTTCATTCATTAACATAGCACATAAAGCCATGGAAAGATAAATATTCATCATCATAGGAACATAACATAACATACCATACATACATCATCATAGGGCATCATACATACATAACATACATCATGCATAATCATGCATCATCATCATCATCATCATCATACATGCCCATCATACCATCTATGACCCCAAAAGTCAACTTATAGTCCCCCGGGAATTTTCCAAGTCAAAGCCTACTTTACACATTTTCCCCAAAAATCAGAAAAGTATTCTAAGTCCTAGGTGCATGGGCACTATGCAGGCGCATGGACACTATTCAGGCGCATGGGGAACACTTAGGCGCATGGGGAACACTTAGGCGCATGGACCACTTTCAGGCGCATGGGGACTTTTGGACGTCTGAACACTTAGTAAATTCCAGCCCAATCTAAGCGCATGGGTACTATTCGGACGCATGAACACTTAGGCTCATGGGCCACTTGGACGCATGGGCACTATTCGGGCATATGGCCCTACCCTTAGTCATCCGACTTACATTTCTAGGCGCATGGGCCACTGTTCAGGCGCATGAGCAGAACTTAAACATTTCTAAGGTAAATTTTGGGTGCATGAGCTACTGTTTAGGCGCATGACTTACACTTGATTCTTTCTAAGGCAGTTTTAGATGTATGAACACTTATCTAGGCGCATGAGCATTCTGTAAACATGTTTCTAGGATATTTTCAACCCTAATCAACAAACCTATCAGTTCTAAGCATAATGTGGCTATTCTAAACATGAGTAGCCTATAAACCATCCAGAACTAACATCCAACATTCACATTACACACGGGTATTCACATACACTTTGTAAAAATCATTTTAATACGTTTTCAGCCCTAAATATGTTTCAAAACATGTAAAAACCAGGGTCTATAACTCACCTGGTGCAACTTGGGTGTTCTTCCTTTTAACCCGCTTTCAAAGAGTTCAACACACCTAGAAATAACATCCAAACACATACACACGAGCACAAACATAACACATAAGCACATAATCACATAACCGGGCTAAAACCCGTCAAAAACACATAAAAGCCACGAATTCTTACTTTGAATTCGATTTCTTCTGTTCTTCTTCTTCAAAACCGAAATCTGCTCTTCTTCCCTTGTTTCTCTCTCTAAAATGACCGAAAATTGGGTGTAGAAAAGGTGATGGGCGGCCATGCCACCTTTATCACCAACTTTTCTAAAGTTTTGTCATTTTGGACACTTTTGGTCCCTCCACTTGGACCTTATAGCTTTTCTTTCTTTTATTCTTAATTTTCTTGTCTTTTAGAAAAATAACCGAGTGTTACACACAAAGATGTATCAAGATATGAAGAGAGATTATTGGTGGCCGGGTATGAAGCGTGATGTGGTGGAGTATGTGAGTAAGTGCCTTACTTGCTACAGGTGAAGGCGGAACACCAGAAGCCGTATGGGAAGATCCAACCTTTGGATATACCGGAATGGAAGTGGGAGCACATCACTTGGATTTCATTACAAAACTGTCCCGTACTCCAAAGGGATACGACGCCATATGGATGATTGTTGACCGCTTG
This sequence comes from Flaveria trinervia, assembly GCA_025506515.1. Taxonomy (NCBI): domain Eukaryota; kingdom Viridiplantae; phylum Streptophyta; class Magnoliopsida; order Asterales; family Asteraceae; genus Flaveria; species Flaveria trinervia. Next base: position 16,684,234 of record CM046456.1, on the reverse strand, counting down.
ACGAAGAGTGCTCACTTCCTACCGATCTGTGAGACATATTCATCTGAGAGGTTGGCTGACCTGTTCATCAAGGAGATTATAACTTTTCATGGTATACCGGTGTCCATTGTGTCTGATCGTGACACCCAGTTTACGTCTAAATTCTGGAAGAAATTCCACGACGCCATGGGGACGATGTTACATATTAGCACGGCTTATCATCCCTAAACCGATGGTCAGTCAGAGAGGACCATCTAGATGTCGGAGGACATGCTTCGGGCATGTGTAATCGAATTTTGGTGGAAGTTGGGACGACCACTTACCGTTAGCCGAATTCTCATACAACAACAGCTATCATGCTAGCATTGGTATGCCACCATATGAGATGCTATACGATAGGAGATGCAGAACACCCATTTGTTGGGGTGCCATTGGTCAGAAAGAGTTGGGAAGCATCGAGATAATTGAGGCTACGACTGAGAAGCTCGAAAATATTAAAGCCTTCTTGAAGGTAGCCAAGGATAGACAGAAGTTGTATGCCGATAAACGACGTAGACCAATTGAATTCCAGGTGGGTGACCGGGTTATGTTGAAGTCTCACCTTGGAAGGGTATCATCAAATTCAGGAAGCGGGGCAAGTTGAGCCCAAGATATATAGGACCTTTCCGAATTATTGCTCGAGTAGGAGAGGTGGCCTATAGATTGGAGTTGCCAGATGAGTTAAGTGAGATTTACCCGACATTTCATGTGTCTCATCTGAGGAAGTGTATAACTGATGAAGACATGATTGTTCCTCTGTAGGATATCAAAGTGAATGAAAGGCTCAATTATATGGAGCAACCAGTGGCAATCATCGATCGTAAAGAGAAAAGGCTGAGAAATAAAGTGGTTCCTCTTGTGCGTGTACAATGGAAGCATAGGAAGGGATCCGAATCTACGTGGGAAACTGAGGAGGAGATGAGGCAGCATTATCCTCGTCTGTTTGAGGAATAACAGGTTTCGGGGACGAAACCTATATAAGGGGGGTGGACTTGTAACCCCCGGTTATTTTTAGAAGACAAGAAATAAAGAATAAAAGAAAGAAAGGCAATTCAGTCCAAGTGTAGGGACTAAAAGTGTAAAAAGGACAAAAAAATCTTTGAAAAGTTGGTGTAAAGGTGGGCATGGCTGCCCACCCTCATTTCACATCACCATTTCTTCGGTTTAGAGAGAGAGAGCATAAGAGAACTCTCGGCTCGTGGAAGAAGAAGAAGAAGTGAACGAATTCAAGGTAAGAATTCATGGTTTTTTACATGTTTATGATGGGTTTTATCTCGGTTATGTGCTTATGTGTTGTGTTTGTGCTCGTGTGTATGTGTTTGGATGTTGTTTCTAGGTGTTTTGAACTCTTTGCAAGCGACTTAAAAGGAAGAACACCCAAGTTGCACCAGGTGAGTTCTAGACCCTGGTTTCTTACTTGTTTTCAAACATCTTGGAGCTGAAAATGTATGTAAAAGATTTTCAAATGTTTGAGTATGTATGCCCGTATGTATTGTGCATGAATGAATGTGATTCTTGAATGCTTATAGGTTATTCATGTTTATAATAGCCATATTAAACTTAGAACAGATGGATTTGATGATTTGGGTTGAAAACATACTGGAGATATGTTGAACAGAAGGTCTATGCGCCTAGATAAGGCTCATGCGCCTGAAAATGCCTTAGAAATAATTAAGTGTAATCCATGCGCCCAAACAGTAGCCCATGCGCCTGAACAGTGGCCCATGCGCCTGAACAGTGGTCCATGCGCCTGAATAGTGGCCCATGCGTCTAGAAATGTTAGCTGGACGACTAAGTAAAAGGCCATGTCCCCCAATAGTGCCCATGCGCCCATGTGGCCCATGCGCCTAAGTGTCCATGCACCTGAATAGTTCATGCGCATAAAGTGAAAATGCTTAAGTGTTGGCTGATGCGCCTACATAGTGATGAAACGCCCGAACAGGGCTCATGCGCCCAAATAGTTCCCATGCGCCCAAATAGTTCCCATGCGCCTAAGACTTAGAAATTTTTTTACAGAATTTTTTTGGGAGTCTGTGCCTTAGGGTTTTGACCGAGGTTGACTAAGGGCTTATTAATGATGTTGTTTCATGCATGATATGATTGATTATGATTGTTCCTTATTATTGTTATTGCTATTATTATTACTTATAGTATGTGACTTTACGTGGTATGTTATTATCGTAACATAAAGTATATCGTAATAATAAAGTGAAAGAGCAATAAAGAAAGAAGAGGAACATTAATGCAAATGTTAACAAGTCTTGCAAGCTTACAGAATGTAACACCCGAATATTTATTATTTTGATGCCGGTGAAGAAAGAAAAGAAAATAAAGTTCAAAGTCGAGGGACCAAACTCGCCAACGAAGAAAAGTTGGGAAATGTGGTGATATTAGTAGGGAGAGGGCAGCTCACTCTCCCCACACACCCCACATTTCAAACTTCATAGAGAGAAAGGAGAAGAATAAGAGAAAAAGAGTGGTTCGGGTTGGTTCGGGTCGCCAAAATCGTCGTGTAGCAAGTCAAATCGAAGCCCTAGTTGTTGTGCTCATTTGTGTGAGTTCTAGAACCCCACTTTTACTTGTTTTCTAACGATTTTGAGGCTGGAACACATCTGAAATTGGGTTTTTGGAGCGTGTGTATGTTTGACCCGTTTGTGTATGTGTATGTGTATGTATGATGCGTTTATCGCTTGATTGTGAGCTTGTGTGTGCTTGAATGGTGTTGTGGTATGCATCCCTAAGGTTTAGGATGGTCTATTTAGGCTTAAAATGGGTTTAGATGGGTTTGGAGGCCGAAAACCCTCGGCTGCAGTTGGGATGAACTGCATTCTGCATCAGCTAGGGCTAGGCGACCGACTGGAGGCCGAATGGAGGCCATACGGCCGATAAGGGTGCGATTGGGGACCATTCGCACGATTGGGGTCCATTCGAACGATTGAATGTCCATTCGCACGATTGGAAGGCAAGTCGCATAGAGGCCATGCGACTGAAGGTCCAGTCGCATAAGTGCTCATCCGCATTAATCCCATTCGCATGAGGTTCATCCGCATAGTCCATTTGCACGATTGGGTACTCATTCGCATAATGTTCAGTCACATGGAGGCCACATGACTGAAGGGTGTCCATACGCCTGAATAGGGTTGTTGCACCCGTGGGAAGCGTAGTTTGACTTCTGACTTTTGGAGAAAAGGGCAGATGTAAGTTTTGACGTAAAGGTTTTCGTAAGAGCATGTAAGATGATGATTGAGGCCTTAGAGAGCATGTTGGGCATGACGATGATGGTGTTGCATGTTTAGGCTTGTTACGTATGTATGATGTTGCCCTGTATGATGATGATGATTGCGTATGATATGTTCCTTATTATGATGTATGTTTATCTTTCTGGTAGCTTTACGTGTCATGTTAATGAATGAATGAAGTATTATGTAACGTAAAGTGAAAGATAATAAAAGAGGAACATAAAGTAAGAATGCATACATTATTGAATGATGAACGAACGAAGGAAAGGCTTGCAAGCACATAAATGAGGTGAGCAACCCTGTTGTTGCAACAGACTCGGATGGTATGCAATCCTGAGATTGCTATGAGGTGAGCACCCCTATGGTTGCAACAGACTCGGACAGGGCATTATTGTGAAGTTGCTATGAGGTGAGCACCCCTATGGTTGCAACAGACTCGGACAGGGCGTTATTGTGAAGTTGCCATGAGGTGAGCAACCCTATGGTTGCAAGAGACTCGGAAAGCATGCTATCGTTGAAATTGGCGATTGGGGTGAGCAACTATATGGTTGCAACGGACTCGGATAGCGCGAAGTCGTTGGGATTGTTAATGAGGTGAGCGACCCTGTTGTCGGAATAGACTTGAAGGAACGAAAGTTTAAATGAACGAAAGATTTTGTATGAAAGAACGAAGTATGAATGAACGTAAATGAATTATCGGAATAATGTACAGAACAGGATCTTGGTCATTCGACCTCAGTAATCGTGGCTGAGTGCCACGAAGAGGGTAAAGTCTGACCGGATCTAGAGATAGAGGTGAACGATAATGTAACACGTTGAATGAACGAAGATTAATGAACGTAATGACGAAGATAATAATGATATTATCTGTATGTACGTATGATGTATGATCGCGAACGAATGTAAAGTAAAGTATGTTTTATTTATAAAACTAGAACTCACTCAGCAATGCTGATTTTGATGTGTTTCCAGTTGGCAGGTAAGGATTGCTGAGGATGGCACGGGCGACTACTCAGCTCTTTTGGGATGGCATTCTTTTGATTAATGTTTTTGCGTTGTAATGCGAACAAGCTATTTTGTAATGAATGTTGTATTAATTTGCAAAAGCATTTACATGGAAATGAAAGATTGTTTTAGTTTTCCGCTGCGATTTTTACGAAATACAAATGTAATTATACGTTTTATGTGCGATGAGAACCCAACTGTAAGCGTCCCAGGAACGGGGCCTTACAAGTTGGTATCAGAGCCAAAGTTTAAGTGAAATGGGTAAATTTTCAAAATAAACCTTTACTTAAACTGAGAATGGGACGGAAAGGGAATGGGATGCCAATATGAGTAGCTGCGTGCCATCAGGTATTTTCGTAAAGTTAACCGGTTTTATGTGCGCATGGTATGTGTTATGTGTTGTATGTGGATTTAAATACTGATGTAGTCAGGACAGGTAATGCTTGGGGTGTGAAGAGTAAAGTAAGTAGCTAATCACAACTGGCCACTGTAATTAGGGACTTTCTATACTTAACATAAACTGAGCTGTTCCCTTGAATGACTGTGTTGGTGTTTGAATCTTTCAGTGTGCGTGTGATGGCCGGAGGTAGATCTTCGAAAGCTTCACGGGGTGGAGGTCACGGTGCAGAACCACGACCCAAGAGAGGGAGACCAGAATGGAGAAAGTGGTTCATGAAGAACCAGAGACCCCTCATCCAGAGGGTGGCGATGAAAGTGCCAATCTGAGAGCCTCAGTAAAGGAGGCTGTTGTAGAAGAAGTCCATCAGGTCATGCAGACAATCTTACCGTCTGTGGTGACTGAGTTATTAAGGCTGTACGAGAAGGGGAAAGGAAGGAAAGAAACAGATCCTCTGGAGAACGGGAATAACCAGAGCCGGAAATGGTTCTATCTGATGACGAAGAGGAAGAAGAAGAGCCTGCGCCAGAGACGGCATGAGGATGCAATTATGGGGCTTTTATGAGATGCAAGCCCCCTACTTTCGATGGAAATGGCACTGCTGCAGCTGCTCACCGGTGGGTGAGGGAAATGGAGGCTGTTCTCGATATCAGCGAGTGTCGAGAGGACCAGGAGGTGAAGTTTGCTACCCACTCTTTTGTGGATTCAGCCCTGTGTTGGTGGGACAACATTGTCCAAGCTGAGGGCAGTAGAGCCATTGGGAAAATGAAATGGCCTGAGCTAAGAAAGTTGGTGATTGAGGAATTTTGTCCTTATCGGGAAATGGACAAGGTCGAAAGGGAGTTCTTGCAACTGGAGGCGGGAACTATGACGCACCAGCAGTACACCACTAAATTCAACGAGATGGCACGTCTAGTGCCGAATCAGGTGACACCTTTGTCACGAAAGATTAAAAGATACATTCAGGGTTTGCCAACGGATATTCGCAGGCACATGATAGCTGCCCGGCCGAGTACGTTTAGCTCGACGGTGGATTTGGCAGGGAGATTGTATGATGAGAGAACGGTGGTGGTGACCGAGGGTGGCAAGAAGAGTGGTGGTGATCGAAATTGGCGGGGGAAGAGGTTTGGTTGGGGTGATGCCTCGACGGGTAATAAGAAGGCACGAGTGGATGATCGCCGTGTGGTCACATCAAGTGCGGGGGCAAAAAGGTGTGGCAAGTGTGGAAGGGAGCACAGTGGGGAATGTAGGTTTGGGTCAAACTTGTGCTTCAAATGTGGGAAGGCGGGGCACCTGGCAAGGGACTGTCGTATAGTCCGGTGCTATAACTGTGGTGAAGAGGGTCACGTAAGTAAGGATTGTAAGAAGTCGAGGGCTGAGAGTTCTGGATGAAGAGAACTGGAGGTGAAGGACTGAGGGCGAGCGCCAGGGCATTTACCATGACACAGGAGGAAGCTAGGACAGACCCTGATGTCGTGTCCGGTACGTTTCTGGTGAACCAAACTTTAGCTTCTGTGCTATTTTATTCTAGTGCTAGTAGGAGTTTTATTTCTGCTGCTTTCTGTGCTAAGCTGCCTGTTAGTAGTAGACGTGTTGATGCGCCTTTTGATGTAGAAACTGCCATAGGTAAGTCTACCAGGATTTCGAAGATGATAGAAAACTGTGAGGTGGAATTAGAAGGTCACAAGTTTCGTGTTAGATCGTTCATGATGACCTTGGGTGGTTTTGATTTGGTTCTTGGGATGGATTGGCTAGAGGACTTCAAGGCGAACATTGTGTGTCGCAAGAAGATGATTCGGTTGACAGTGCCTGTCGGAAGTTTGGTAACGGTTTATGGTGATCGAGTCACGATGATCCCGAAGGTGATCTCAATGCCGGTAGCGGGAAATTGTATGAGGCGTGGATGTAGCGCCTACTTGGCTTATGTAAAGGATGTAGAGCACCAACACCACAACTGTCTGATGTACCGGTTGTGTGTGACTTTCCAGACGTATTCCCAGAAGATTTACCAGGGGTACCACCTGACAGAGAAATTGAATTTCAGATTGATCTGATACCGGGTGCCAAACTTGTTGCCAAGGCACCATATCGGTTAGCTCCGACGGAGATGAAAGAGTTGATGGAACAGTTGCAAGAGTTGCTTGATAAGGGGTTCATTAGACCGAGTATCTCTCCTTGGGGTGCTCCGGTCCTGTTTGTAAAGAAGAAGGATGGTAGTATGAGGATGTGCATTGACTACCGCGAGCTGAACAAGTTGACAGTGAAGAACCGATACCCCTTACCGAGAATAGATGATTTTTTCGATCAGCTTCAGGGTGCCAGTTGGTTTCAAGAATAGATCTTCGGTCTGGCTATCATCAGTTGAAGGTAAAGGAACAAGATATCCCTAAAACAGCTTTCCGCACGCGCTATGGTCATTATGAGTTTCTTGTCATGTCCTTTGGTTTGTCCAACGCGCTAGCTGCTTTTATGGATTTGATGAATCGTATGTGTCGGCCGATGCTGGATAAATCAGTGATTGTTTTTATTGATGATATCCTGATTTACTCGAGGAGCGAAGTAGAGCATGCCGGTCACATTCGGGAGGTTCTAGAGACGTTAAGAAGGGAGAAATTGTATGCTAAATTCTCCAAGTGCGTGTTTTGGTTGCGCGAAGTTCAATTTTTGGGTCATGTGGTGAATCCTGACAGGATAATGGTGGACCCGGCGAAAGTGGAGGCGGTTATGCAATGGAGGTCACCAAAGACGCCATCCGAGATTCGTAGTTTCTTGGTTTGGCGGGCTACTATAGAAGATTTATCCAAGACTTCTCTAAGATTGCTTCTCCACTAACTAAGCTGACCCGAAGGGATGTGAAGTTCGTATGGGGTCAAGCTCAAGAGAAGGCGTTCGAAGAGTTGAAGGCAAGATTGACTCAAGCTCTGTTCTGTCATTACCCGATGGAAGCGAAGATCTGGTGGTTTATTCTGATGCTTCCTACTCAGGGTGGGGGTGTGTGTAATGCAAAGAGGAAAGGTTATAGCCTATGCATCTCGACAGTTAAAGGTTCATGAGGTCAATTATCCTACTCATGACTTGGAGCTAGCAGCGTGGTCTTTGCGTTGAAGATTTGGAGGCACTACCTCTACGAGACGAAGTGCACCATGTTCACTGACCACAAGAGTCTGAAGTACTTCTTCGAGCAGAAGGATCTGAACATGAGGCAGAGACGATGGTTGGATCTTATAAAGGACTATGATTGTGAGATCCACTACCATCCGGGCAAGGCCAATGTAGTGGCTGACACCCTTAGCCGGAAGGAGAGACCCGAGCCGATTCGGGTGAAAGCATATCAGTTGATCATGACCTCTGATGTAATGAAGCAGGTCAAAGAGTTCCAAGATGAGCCGTTTAAACAAGATCATCTAACTCTGAAAGAATGAGAGGTCTGGTTGGGGAGTTGGGTGAAAACACACTCGGTGTTAGGACCCGATTCGGTCGTGTGTGGATTCCTGTTTTGGGGATCTACGGGTGAAGATAATGGATGAAGCTCACAAGACTCGATACTCTATTCACCTGGTGCCACGAAAATGTACCAAGATATGAAGAAAGATTATTGGTGGCCGGTATGAAGCGTGACATGGTGGAGTATGTGAGTAAGTGCTTACTTGCTTACAGGTGAAGGCAGAGCATCAAAAGCCGTATGGGAAGATCCAACCTTGGATATACCGGAATGGAAGTGGGAGCACATCACCATGGACTTCATTACGAAGCTGCCAGTACTCCGAAAGGGTATGATGCCATATGGGTGATAGTTGATCGTTTGACGAAGAGTGCTCACTTTCTACCGATCCGCGAGACGTATTCATCTGAGAGGTTGGCCGATCTGTTCATCAAGGAAATTGTAACTCGTCATGGTGTGCCGGTGTCTATTGTGTCTGATCGCGACACTCGGTTTACATCTAAATTTTGGAAGAAATTCCACGACACTATGGGGACGAGGTTACATATTAGCACGGCTTATCATCCCCAAACCGATGGTCAGTCAGAAAGGACCATTCAGACATGGAAGACATGCTCGGGCATGTGTGATTGATTTTGGTGGAAGTTGGGATGACCACTTACCGTTAGCCGAATTCTCCTATAACAAAACTATCATGCAGTATTGGTATGCCACCATATGAGATGCTATACGGTAGGAGATGCAGAACGCCGTTTGTTGGGGTGATATTGGTCAGAAGGAATTGGGAAGCATCGAGGTAATCGAGGCTACGACTGAGAAGATTGAAAAGATCAAAGCCTTTATGAAGGCAACCAAAGATAGACAGAAGTCATATGTTGATAAATGACGCAGGCCGATTGAGTTCCAGGTGGGTGACCGGGTTATGTTGAAGGTCTCACCTTGGAAGGGTATTATCCGATTCAGAAAGCAGGGCAAGTTGAGCCCAAGGTATATAGGCCATTTCCGAATCATTGCTCGAGTGGGAGAGGTGGCCTATAGACTGGAGTTACCGGATGAGTTAAATGGAATTCACCCAACATTCCACGTATCTCATCTAAGGAAGTGCCTAGCAGATGAAGATATGATTGTCGCATTGGAAGATATCAAAGTAGATGAACGGCTCAATTATGTGGCGCAACTAGTGGCAATCATCGACCGAAAGGAGAAAAGGCTAAGGAATAAAGTGGTACTCTTGTGCGTGTACAGTGGAAGCACAGGAAGGGATCCGAGTCAACGTGGGAGACTGAGGAAGAAATGAGACAACATTATCCACGTTTGTTCAACGAATAACAGGTTTCGGGGACGAAACCTATTTAAGGGGAGGTGGACTTGTAACACCCGAATATTTATTATTTTGATGCCGGTGAAGAAAGAAAAGAAAATAAAGTTCAAAGTCGAGGGACCAAACTCGCCAACGAAGAAAAGTTGGGAAATATGGTGATATTAGTAGGGAGAGGGCAGCCCACTCTCCCCACACACCCCACATTTCAAACTTCATAGAGAGAAAGGAGAAGAATAAGAGAAAAGAAGGTGGTTCGGGTTGCCAAAATCGTCGTGTGTAGCAAGCCAAATCTAAGCCCTAGTCGTTGTGCTTGTTTGTGTGAGTTCTAGAACCCCACTTTTACTTGTTTTCTAACGATTTGGGGCTGGAACACATCTGAAATCGGGTTTTGGAGCACGTGTATGTTTGACCCATTTGTGTATGTGTATGTGTATGTATGATGCGTTTGTGGCTTGATTGTGAGCTTGTGTGTGCTTGAATGGTGTTGTGGTATACATCCCTAAGGTTTAGGATGGTCGATTTAGGCTTACAATGGGTTTAGATGCGTTTGGAGGCCGAAAACCCTCGGCTGCAGTCGAGATGAACTGCATTCTGCATCAGCTAGGGCTAGGCGACCAACTGGAGGCCGAATGGAGGCCATACGGCCGATTAGGGTGCGATTGGGGACCATTCGCACGATTGGGGTCCATTCGCACGATTGAAAGGCCAGTCGCATAGAGGTCATGCGACTGAAGGTCCAGTCGCATAAGTGCTCATCCGCATTAATCCCATTCGCATGAGGTTCATCCGCATAGTCCATTCGCACGATTGGGTACTCATTCACATAATGTTCAGTCACATGGAGGCCACACGACTAAAGGGTGTCCATACGCCCGAATAGGGTTGTTGCACCCGTGGGAAGCGTAGTTTGACTTCTGACTTTTGGGAGAAAAGGGCAGATGTAAGTTTTGACGTAAAGGTTTTCGTAAGAGCATGTAAGATGATGATTGAGGCCTTAGAGAGCATGTTGGGCATGACGATGATGGGTTGCATGTTTAGGCTTGTTACGTATGTATGATGTTGCCCTGTATGATGATGATGATTGCGTATGATATGTTCCTTATTATGATGTATGTTATCTTTCTGGTGGCTTTACGTGTCATGTTAATGAATGAATGAAGTATTATGTAACGTAAAGTGAAAGATAATAAAAGAGGAACATAAAGTAAGAATGCATGCATTATTGAATGATGAACGAACGAAGGAAAGGCTTGCAAGCACATAAATGAGGTGAGCAACCCTGTTGTTGCAACAGACTCGGATGGTATGCAATCCTTGAGATTGCTATGAGGTGAGCACCCCTATGGTTGCAACAGACTCGGACAGGGCATTATTGTGAAGTTGCTATGAGGTGAGCACCCCTATGGTTGCAACAGACTCGGACAGGGCGTTATTGTGAAGTTGCCATGAGGTGAGCAACCCTATGGTTGCAAGAGACTCGGAAAGCATGCTATCGTTGAAATTGGCGACTGGGGTGAGCAACTATATGGTTGCAACGGACTCGGATAGCGCGAAGTCGTTGGGATTGTTAATGAGGTGAGCGACCCTGTTGTCACAACAGACTCGAAGGAACGAAAGTGTAAATGAACAAAAGATTTTGTATGAAAGAACGAAGTATGAATGAACGTAAATGAATTATCGGAATAATGTACAGAACAGGATCTTGGTCATTCGACTCAGTAATCGTGGTTGAGTGCCACGTAGAGGGTAAAGTCTGACCGGATCTAGATAGAGAGGTGAACGATAATGTAACACGTTGAATGAACGAAGATTAATGAACGTAATGACGAAGATAATAATGATATTATCTGTATGTACGTATGATGTATGATCGCGAACGAATGTAAAGTAAAGTATGTTGTATTTATAAAACTAGAACTCGCTCAGCAACGCTGACTTTGATGTGTTTCCAGTTGGCAGGTAATGATTGCTAAGGATGGCACGGGCGACTACTCAGCTCTTTTGGGATGGCATTCTTTTGATTAATGTTTTTGCATTGTAATGCGAACAAGCTATTTTGTAATGAATGTTGTATTAATTTGCAAAAGCATTTACATGGAAATGAAAGATTGTTTTAGTTTTCCACTACGATTTTTACGAAATACAAATGTAATTATATGTTTTAGGTGCGATGAGAACCCAACTGTAAGCGTCCCAAGAACGGGGCCTTACACAGGAGGTACACGACTATGTTGTCGTTAGCTCAACTGTGTTGCGGGTTAGCTACCCTATTATGCAGACAAGGAGAACCAGTTGAGATTGGCAGGACCTTTGCAGCGTGCCCTGGGTGATTAGGTTGGCCTTGTACATAGTACACAAAACCCTTTCGAGGGATACAGTTGACCCTTTCGGGGGATATAGTTGACCCTTTCGAGGGATACAGTTGACCCTTTTGGGGGATATAGTTGACCCTTTCGAGGGATATAGATGGCCCATCACCCGTTTTCGATCGCGCATATAGTTGGGGTATTGCTCACTGGTCCATACAGAAAGTGAAACATAAAGATAAAAGTGTATAGAACAGACAATGCATACAGTACAGAGAACGAACAATATTTATTCATATAGTTGATGCGTGCTCGCATATACAGTATAGAGTTGTATTTTACAGAAAAGAGTATTCTCTTATACAACATATAGAAAGTGTTTTATTACTTATAAAACTAGAGCTCACTCAGCAACGCTGGCTTTTATACATTTTCAGTTGGCAGGTAATTATTGCTGAGGATGGCACGAGGGTGAAGCTACTCGGCAGGGAAAGTCTGACATCCATTCGTACTTTGTATTGCTGTTGTTTTGTAATGCATATATACAAATCTTTTGTAAACAGTCAATGATGATGTATTGCTTAACAACAGTGTTTTAAATGAAGTGAATGGCTTTTGATAAATTATTTCCGCTACTTAAGCTTGTTTAATTGTAATGTTTAATGTTTTAATTGCTATGATTGACCAACTGTGAGGTTTCCGGAAACGGGGCCTTACACATGGCCACAATTATTGCATTAGAATCATCCAAAAGAATACATAATTTAGATAAAGAGATAACATGATTTTAATTTTAGAAGTATGCAATATTGTTTCAAGGAATTATCTCATCACTATACAACCATTTTAGGATTTCACAATGACTTTGGATAAGAGCTGGACTAAAATTACTAATAAGGTAGATCCAACGTTCATTAAAGGAGCGTTTGATTTTGCTAAAAGGGGTGAAACTTACATTGATAGTGAAGGTTGAATACATTGTCCTTGTAGAAATTATGGAAATGCAAGAAGACATATTCCTAGTGTTGTTGCTCCTCATATCATAAATAATGGTTTTGAACCGACATACAACGTATGGGTATATCATGGTGAACATCTGCCGGGTTATGAAACAAGCGAAACAAATAGTGACTGTGGAGGAAGTGAAAACGAATCAAATGACGGTGTCGATGAGTTACTTAATGATGCTTTTCCTATGGGAAGTGAAGCTGAAGCCGGAAGCTCTAATGATGATGCTTATAAACGTAGTAACCCAAATGTGGAAAAGTTATTTGTTGATATGGAAAAGCCTTTATACCCTGGGTGTGATGAGTTTTCTGTACTAGGATTTTTACTAGAGTTAATGAATGTAAATGTGACATGTAAAATGACAAATGTGTTAATGGATATGATTCTAAATTTATTTACTCGGGCTTTCAAGGATGCAAACTTGCCAAAGAACCATTATGAGGCAAAAAAATATTTATGTACTCTTGGACTAGGATATGAATCTATCCATGCTTGTAAATATGATTGTGCATTATTTTGGAAAGAAAATGCAGGATTACAAAATTGTCCAGTGTGTAACACTAATCGTTATGAAGAAAACAATAAAGGGAAAAAGAAACCTGTAAAAGTCTTGCGTTACTTTCCCATCACTAGTAGACTTAAGTGTTTATATGCTTCAAGACATACATCTAAGGCATCTAGCAGACGAAAAGGCTTGGAAACACTTTGATACAATGTTTCCTAATTTTGCAAATGATCCTAGAAATGTTCGCCTAGGGCTTGCAAGTGATGGCTTTAATCCTTTTGGGGCCATGAGTCTCTCTTATAGTATGTGGCCTGTTGTGCTCATACCATATAATATGCCTCCTTGGAAATCTATGGTTAATCCTTCATTTATGTTGACATTGCTGATTCCTGGAGGAGATTTGCTGGGAAAGGATGTTGATGTATTTTGTGTCCACTCATAGATGAGTTGAAAGTTTTATGGGATAAAGGTGTTGAAACCTATGATTGCGAATCAAAAAAAATCTCAACATGTGTGTTGTACTTCTGTGGACAATTAATGATTTTCTTGCGTATGGTTATTTGTCTGGATGGAGCACGAGTGGATACAAGGCTTGTCCGATGTGCAATGAAGATGCTAGCAGTATACGTATACGAGATAGAATAGCATATGTAGGTCATAGGCGATTTCTCCTACTCGATCACCCTTGGAGGAAATCACAAGATTTTAATGGACAGAGAGAGACTAGGCTTGCACCTAAACCTGTTAACGAAGAGATTGCTTACGTCAGTTAGAACATGTCACTATACATCATCATGGAAAACATTAGTCTCATGGCGGGAAAAAAAGAAAACGCGACTCACATGATTTAAACTGGTCAAAGAAATGCATCTTCTTCGAACTCCCGTACTGGCCTAAGTTGTTAATTCGTCATAACATAGATGTGATGCATGTTGAAAAGAATGTGTGTGAGAACGTGTTAGGAACCTTGTTAAACATAGAAGGAAAGACGAAAGACACTGACAATGCTTGACTAGATTTGGAAGATATGAACATACGAAAGGAGCTTCATTTGGTGCGGAAGAATGACCATTGGGTTAAACCACATGCTATGTATGTTTTAACCCAAAATGAGGGAAAACAATTTTGTAATCTACTCAAGTCTATGTGTTTTCCAGATGGGTATGCTGGAAATTTAGCTAAAAATGTGATTGTTGAGCAAGGAAAGGTATATGGGCTTAAATCACATGATTGTCATGTTTTAATACAACGCATAATTCCTATTGCAATTTGACCATTTTTTACCAAACATATTCGTAATGCATTAATCGAGTTGTCTCAGTTTTTCAAGAAACTTACCGAGGTCACGTTACACGTGAGGGAGTTAAAAGCATTGCAAGAAGAGATAGTTAAGATTTTGTGCAAGCTTGAACGTATATTTCCTCTATTATTTTTTACAATTATGGTGCACTTGTGTGTTCATCTTCCTGAAGAGGCAATATTAGGAGGACCCGTACAATCAAGATGGATGTATCCGACTGAAAGATACCTTGACCATTTAAAGAAATATGTTAGAAATAAAGCTAAACCTGAAGGGTCGATAGTAGAAGGTTATATTGTTGAAGAAGCTATAACATTTTGTTCATATTATTTATGAGGTGTTGAATCAAAGTTGGACAAACGCGATAGAAACAATGATTAAATTTCTATTGACGCTCAAAACTACGCGTTAGATATTTTCAGATTGAGTGGTCGAGGTATTGGGAGGAAAGAAGTTCGTATCCTTCCTAGTAATCTTATGAAGAAAGCGACATGGTTTATATTTAATAATTGTCAAGAGATTCAACCGTATATAGAGTAAGTCTTTTAATATCTTTGTTTACGAATAATATTAAATGTCAAATCTTAATAAATTTATAGTTTATCTAAATGTTGCAGAGAAACTTACGATTTTTACAAAGTCAACATCTTGAAACATCAGACTTTTTTGAGATACAACAGTCTACATTTCCAGATTGGTTTGCAAAACTGGTAATCACATCCTATTTACTTGCTTTAATTTATAAAACTGCATTTCTCTCCACTAACATGATTACTATGTTTAAAATTGAGAACAGATTCAAGAAAAGTATACATTAAATCCATCTCAAATTAACAAGGAGTTATATGTATTGTCTTCCCTTCCTGATAATCGAGTTTCGTATCACAAGGGATACATAGTGAATGGGGTTAAATTTATAGTTAAGCCAAGAGATGATTGCAGGCAAACACAAAATTGTGGAGTAACGGTCCCCATGATTTTCATGGATATTTAGACGAAGTGATTGAATTGTCATTCATACGAGGTTATCATGTTATTTTATTTAAATGCACATGATTTGACACTGCTCGTCATAGAAAACGTATCATATTTGAACCTCATTTCATAAGCATAGACACTTCCCGGAGTGCTTATAAGGAAGATCCTTTTATTTTTGAAAAATAGGCTAAACAAGTATTTTATATAAATGACCCCCTTAAGCCAAATTCAGATTGGAAAATTATTGAAAGAATAACTCATAGACACCTATGGGATATTCCGGAAGACAAAACTTCAGAAGATTTGTTAGAAAATTTCAACCTTCTTTGTAAAGATATTACCAAAATATTGTTGAAAATGTTGATGTTCAGGGTTTTGATGGCATTATAGATAATTTTATTGATGATGGGATAGATGATTCTGATCATAGTATGGAAGATTATGGTTCAGAGATAAACCTAGATGATTCAGACATTGATAAATCAAAAAATGATAATGAAGATGTTGACTCAGATGATGATGATTTGTAAGGTTCAACTCTTTAAATTCTGTAAAAGTTTTAATTATATTAATTTCTCAAACACTGTTTCTAACATACATGTATTAATATAATTATTTGATATTATTCAAACATTCAATTGTTGATATAATGGTGGCAGGTAAATGTGAAGATATGTTGTATTTAATAAGCTTTTATCTAATTTGACCCATATAGCACTCGATTGTGGTTTGGATTTGCTTCAATGGCTTGGAATACGAGGTATTTTTCTACTTTGATGATATTTAGTGTGCTTGTTGATTTTTTAACTTATTTTATGCATACATGTATAATCAACCCAACCCGACCTAAACCAATCCTAATATGTTTTTCTAACGAAACGTCCTACCCGAACCCGTCCAAATGTGGCACCTTGCCCGAGCCAATATGTTTTTTTACAAGTATGCTCGTAAGTAATTTAAAAGTTGACATGAACATGACCTGTTATGCACGATAGTTAAAAACTATATATTTTTTTTGAAAGTTTCTAAATTTTGACCATTGTTTTTAATGATTTAGCTAATCTGATTATAATATGTTTTCAGATTTGTCATAATGCAGAATTTTAAAAGAACTTATTATAGAGGCTTGTGGTACTTGGGCATAAAAAGAATGCTGGTGTGATGCTGTTGCAAATTGGTTTGGATAATAATGAGTGTTTTTTGGATTTATTGAACTTTGAAACTTATTTTGTATTATTTTGATGGATTGACTTAAACTATTATGGATTATGCTAAACTTATATCGGTGCATATACTATTTGAACATAACTATTGATTTGAAAGGTGTATATTATATTTCTTTGTTCAGTAATTAATTGCAGCGTACAAGTTTCATAAATAGTCTCCCATTAGTTTATCATCTTTTTTTATCTTCAAATACTTTAACTTTAGAGACTGGTTTTCAGTTTTCAATACCCTTTTTATAACTGTATAATTTGTGTCATATTATTAGAGAATATGATTCGATAATTAATTAGTTTTTTACACAAAAGTATTTTCAAATTGAAAAACAGCCTTTGTTTCGACTTGCTTTAGGAATTTTAGTAACTAATTTGTACTCTATACTATGATTTTTAGAAATCATAAATGTGTTTTTTTTGTTGGAATTAGAATCTTAGTTCTTATTTATTACACTTACATAACTCTTTAGAGACTAAATATTTTTTTTAAATAAAGACACTCATAATATTTTTAAGACAGAATTCTAATCTTCGATACCTCATTAAACTTATATAAGTTGTGTCGTATTATTAGATACTATAAATCAATCTTTAATCATTATTCCTATGAGAAAGTCATTTCGCACTGAAAGTCACTCCATGATTCAATATACAATATGAATATTAATAACTAATTTGTAGTCTCTAATATATTCTCAAAAGTAAGTTTATTTCTTTATTGAAGTCTAAATATCAATCCCCAATTATTACATCTGCAATCTTCTTTATAGACTAGATATCAGTTCCAAATAACTACAATTATAGTCTGTTTAAAACTAATTTCCAGAGTTCAATACATTTCTTACAATAACATAATCCACATAAATTAATTAGAGATTGTAAATCAATTATTAATCATTTTCTAATGCAAAACATTATAAACTAATTTCAGTCCCTAATTTAGTCTTTAATATATGCCTTATTTATTAGAGATTGATTATCATTTACTCAAATAATAACACCAATTAGATATCTTATTTGGGAATAAAATTCAATTGCCATCAAACTTCCCTTCAAAAACTCTTATTGTGTATGTGTATTTGAGACTGATATTTAGTCTTCAATAGGTTGTCCTAGTTTTAAGGACTGATTATCAGTTACTTACATTAGGCGTACAAAATTCAGTCTCAAATAACATTTGTAACTGACAAATTAGTCGTTGATACTATGTATCTGAGACTAATAAATTAGTCTCTAATAATTTAGTTCCAAATAGTCATTTTTCTTGTAGTGTACGTGTCCTCTTGGCATGTTTATATACCAATGGATGCCCTTTGGGCTTGTAATGCACTCGCCATGTTTCAAAGTTGTATGGTAAGTAATTTTTTTTAATTATGTTGAAGTGATAATTGAAGTTTTCATGGATGATTTCACCGTATATGGAAATTCTTTTAAAGAATGTTTGGAAAACTTGACTAAAATTCTAGAAAGATGCATCGAGACTAATCTTGTTTTACTTTATGAGAATTGTCATTTTATGGTTGATCAAGGTTTTATTGTAGGTCATGTTGTCTCTTCAAAAGGTTTAGAGGTTGATAAAGCAAAAATTGATGTTATTAAATCTTTACCTTATCCTAATAGTGTGCGCGAAGTACATTCTTTCTTGGTCATGTAGGATTTTATAGATGATTTACTAATGATTTTTTCAAGATAACACGACCAATGTGTGAACTTATAGAAAAGCTTGTAGAATTTGTGTTTTCCAAAGCATGCAAGTAAGCTTTTGATACCTTGAAAAATTCATTGCTTAGCACAACAGTAATCCAACCAAAATATTGGAGTTTTCTCTTTGAGATCATGTGTGATGCAATCAATTATGCGGTAGGAGTGGTATTAGGTCAAAGGATAGATCGAGTGCCACATGTGATCTGTTATACTTCAGAAACCTTAATCCATGCTAAAAGCAATTACTCAACCATAGAAAATGAGCTTTTAGCTATTGTTTTTTGCTTTAGAGAAATATAGATAATTACTAAAGTAATTGTGTATTTTGATTCTGCAACTTTGAGGTATCTCATGACTAAAAGAAGATGCCAAGTCAAGACATATCAGATAGGTGCTTTTACTTTAAGAATTCGACTTGAAAATCAAAGACAAAACTGGAAAGCAAAATCTAGTGGCGGATCACCTAAGTAGGATCATAAACAATGAGGAGCCAATGCC